>UELV01082750.1:0-20433 GCA_900490015.1 Megastigmus stigmatizans | reverse complement strand
ATATATATATATAAAATAGCTGTATACTGTGTCCATCATATTAATAAATATATATATACACAGTATACAGCTATTTTGAGAAAAGGTTTTTACTTTAATTTTAGTATAAAATGACAGAGCTATTATTTTCTCATTAGCATGCTTTTAATGCAGAGTCGAGTTGATGTGTTTTTCATCGATGTTTTCATCAATATTAAAACGGTGTATTCCGAACAAATTTCAGGTATACCCATACACACCCACACACCCATACACACAGACACACAAGGATCGCCGTAAACTTGGTTCTGCTCGAGAACTGCAATACCACAACTCGCCGCACATTTGTTTGCGTTCGCGCAGCGCAAACCAATATAGCGCGGCCAGGGTAATTTTTATTCCGGCGCGCGGCTGCAGCTGCAATTTGCCATTCGTGCGAGAAATGTACAATCAATTAACGTTAAATTATTCTACATAAACGTCGAAGACTCGATGCATCGGCAAACGAGTATAACGACAATGTCACTATACATTCCTTCGAAACGACCTATGCACATACAAAAAATCCTCTTTAACCGTTAAAAGATATACAAAGACGTTCCCTGACACACCATAAATTATGCAGTACGAAAAGTAGCTCAGCAGCGAAATAAAGCACTCGGTCAATAAAAGAGAGAAGAAGAAGAAGAGAAGAAGAAGGAAAAAAAGAATGTCAAAATCAAGCCGCCTTCCCCCGATCCGCGCGCGCGCCCACAACCTCATCAAGGTAAAAGCTCGAGAACGCGGCGCTCTTCCGCACCGTATAACAGCGCACGACTAACTAAACAGTGAAATTTCCATCTTCAAACAATTCTTCTTTGGCCGTACCTACGTCTCCGCATTGTGTGTGAGAGAGAGAGAGAGAGAGAAAGTGGATAGGGAACGAGCCCATAAAAACGGGGACTGCGGGGGGAAGCCGAAGAGAGCTAAGGAAAAAAAGTCCGCGAAAAAGCTATTAAAGCGCGAAGGGCGTAAAATCCGTTATATAGCATGAGCAGCGGTTGCGCGACTGCGGCAGCGGCGGTGCACCGGATGTTTCGCTATGCAGATATTGGCGAATCCGTAATGAAGGAATAATAGTCGCGCGGCCACCGCCACCGCGGTGACAGTCGGAGGCCAACTCGAGAAAATTGGCATCTCCTGCAGCCTGACACACAGCAGCAGCGGCATCATCGCCCTCGCGCGAGTTATGCTCCGGTGCAGTACTACTGCGCAGGGGAGGTTTCTCTCTCTCTTTCTCCCTCTCTCTCCATAACTCCCTCGTATTCTCATTAAGTCGCGAGCTGCGTCAATGTTGGCGTTGCGCAACCGTTATGCCGAGTTATGCAAGAGAGAGGGGGAGTGAACCCTGGGACAAATCAACAAGGACGAATGTATATGCGCTCGTGTACCAGGGGAGAGGTGCGGAAGGGTGGGAGGAAGGGTATAGCTAGTCGCGCGCGAGGGGAGCGAAATTAAGTGGCTCTTGCACTCTTGAGCGCTGCGAAATTCTTGAGATTCAGAGATGAAGGAAATGCGTTAGATGGGTGGAGGAGAAAACGAGCTGTTCCAGTGTCGGGGCGAAGGCGAGGCTTCGAGCCGCGGAAGGTAATCAGTGATAATTTCGGATTGAGCGCGTGGCGAGAGAAATGTTTCGATGCGAAGATGCAATTAACGTCGGCTGGAGAGAGAGAGAGAGAGAGGATGAAATGCGTGACCGGAGACGAAGTTTCGCAATTATTTCACGGAATTTCATTAGTCTACCCTCGAAAATTTCTTAATCACTTTTCGCCTGGCCCCGACATGAGAAAGGGGCGTGAATCAATCCTGACAAAGGGATAAAATTGCAATCGATTTAAGCGACTTCTCTCTCTCTCTCTCTCCCTCTCTTACTATCTGCACTTATTTTTGAAGCAAGCGATTGTCGTTTCTGGTTTCAATTTTCAATCGGACTTTTTACAAGTGGCAGCGAGTTGGATTTCACGGCAATTCCAAGGTATAAACATAATTCCACGAATCGAATATAATTGGTGGAGTAAAACATCAATTAGCTGGAACTAAGAGGCGAAAAATTCTACGTATAAAAGAAACGTGAACTACAACCTTTTTTCGTTCTGGGAAATTGGCTCTTCGGAAGCTTTTACGTTCTCGGAATACGTAAAAGTGGATTTTGGCAAAAGCGATTTGAAACCTGGTTCGATGCCCGCCGAAATAACTTAGTTCAAACGTTACGCGAGTAATTTATAAGATTAATAAATTTTTTTCCTCTTCGACACGCGCGGACCGTCGGAAAATATGGTGAAAGTTTCTTTAAGATCGCGGTTAAAATTATTGCGATTGCCATAAGTTTTAGCTAGAAATTTTACGGTACTTTTTTGTACCGAAAAACTTTTTTCGCGCATAACTAATTCTTTCTTAATTTTTTTTTCTTTAGAAAAAATCACGTTCCCAGTCATCGTCGGTAATAACAGATTTTATCACACGCCATTTAATTCGTGCTCGGATCCAACAAAAAATCCTGCATTCTTGCAGTTCTCTGGAGAAATGGTACAAAAAAGCCAATTCCATTAAAGAATAATCTCGTAGCGATAAAAGGAAATTAAGATTGATCACGGCAATGTTTTCGCTGACAAAGTCGAAAAAAAAAAAGAAAAAGTACGATATAAAAATTCCAACTGTACAAGTACTCGCATAATCCATAGCCATCCAATTGATTACACTGAAAACGGAACAACGCACTAGACATTTTTTCTCACTCGAGTGCAATTCACGTAGAAAGGCGAGTTAAGTCTATTACATTACACACAGACGTTCGCTCGCGCGCTCGAGTTATATACGAAAGCCTCGAGATGCGCAAGAATAAATAGAATAAAAGCGCAAACGCGAAGGAGAGAGAGAGAGAAAAAAAGAGCGAAAGAGAAAGAGAGAAATCCAAAGAGATGGATGAGTCACTAATTATGTTTACAACCCCACGAGCAGTGCCGTTCGAGTTGTTTATTCTCTCTGGGCATATCCCAGCGAGCAAAATTCAAATTATAGTACGCCCGCAGAGATGAGTTGCTCGGCGATTTTTACGAGATCTATATAAAGCGGCGCCGCGGCAGCAGCAGCAGCAGCATATCCGCCTGGTATAAAAGAGCATAATGCCAACTTTTCTCGTTTTCCATAAAGTTCCGGTGCTCTCCTCGGCGAACTGCTGCACGCGCACCGCGCTAACCCTTTAAATATAACCGCGCATCGCGCAAAATGAATTTCGCCTTCTTTATAATTGCGATAAGTTTGTAGCTGTGCAGTGTTTGTCTTTGTTCCACGGAGTAATGACAAGTTAAAACGGGATGCGTCCAGCCCGTATATGCATTAGATGAATTGAACAATAATATAAAGTGAAATTATGAGCAGGTAGTTCTGCTGCATGCGCACTGATGCCCTCCCGGAAAATTTAGTTAATTCAGATAATATTGTTTTAGCGTTATTGCAACAACATTTCCACGAAGTTATATCAAACCTTTCAGTGCATCATACCATATTCAGTTCCAGTATTTATAATTACCCTATGTTTGGAGTTAAATACATTTAAATTCGACAAAAATAATGGCAATACAGTGCTAGAATAATGCTACACAACAATATAAGCAAATATGCTATACAATAGTGATAAATCACGGACCAACAATTACCAAATACCAAATCACTCAAACTAAGCAGTAACTATATATATATACGCTTAAAACAATTTGTCAGCGTTTAAGAGTAGTCATGTAGGGAATAGAATCCGCAGCATCCGCGGCGACAGGCACATACCCGGCCGCGCACGCGACGCCAGAACAGTTCTTAGTCCTCGCGGGCTACGGCTAATGCATTTAAATGAAAAGTGAGTAGTCGCGCCAAGTGTCGCCATTCATTAAATCCGATTTTCTTAAAGTCCCCGAGGACTAAGAGAGCGAGAGAGAGAACACCGGATTTCCCAGGTCGACCTACTTCACCTCCTCTCCCCCGTGCACACCTAACGAAATTTGCCTTTTGTCGTCCTTTAATTGCCGGATGAAACGCGAATTCCCGAGCGCTCGTGCGCGCACCCAAGCCGCATTAATTCCATGCGGATTGCGGGGCCTCCACACATACATGTAGAGAGAGAAAGAGAGAGAGAGAGAGAGAGAGAGGGCGAAGGGCGATGCAGAGCTTTGAACACCTACTCTACATACTCCTCTACAACATCCATCTCTCCCTTCCTCTCTCTCTCTCTGTTTCTGTTTCGCTGCGAGGCGGCGTCGCTATTATGCGCTAACAAGCACTCGAAAATTCAAATTTCGCCCGCGCAAAGCGCATAGCCATGTGGAGCCGCAGCAACAGCATCTGGCCTATACTCCGATGTGTCACGTCGCGCAAAGGTCCGATTTCGCGCATCGTGTTCGCCTCGCTCATCCGGACTGCGATGCTCGGTCTGACTTTCGAAATTGCGCCGAACTCGTGAGTTGTTACCTCGCTGTGTAAGACACGACGAAGAAATGCGAGGACTTATATAGAGATGCTCCGATGTGAATTTAAAGTTAACGAGTTCACCTCGTTGTATATGTATAGGTGCTCGTGGATGTTGGACAAACACTTTGTACATGTATAGAGGAATTTTAGCAAAGGACTTGGGGGCGTGCAGTGACACCCTGCAGTTCGATAAGAGCTGTGAACTTTTCGTAAACTGGGGCGTGTCGTATCGCTTTGCGCTACAGCTGAAACACTTTGAGCGCGGACGAGTGCAACAGAGGCACGTACAATGTTACATACCCTTTGCTAACTTTCAATTTGATTCGAATAAAAATTTTCTAACTTTCGAGACGACTGACTTTCAACTGTCTAAGTGTCTTGGCAAACTTGGTATCTAATGATTTATTATATTTAAAAAAAAGTTCTCCTTTATTGTGTTAAAATAGCTAGTTATTTAGGCATAAAATAATAGTTTTTCGAAACTTCGATGTTGTACAATTTGAAAAAAGAAATAGACGGAATTGTTGAACACGTTTTTGAACTCAGCTTTATTGGTCCATTTCCACACCAACAACACATTTTTCAAGCTCAAAACAATAATAAAATAAAATATAAACATTTCAAAATCCTATACCTACCTATCGTATTTCCTAAAATTCCATAAATACAACAAACTATTTTGCTGTATATATATAAATAGCTTGAATTTTTATGCTACTATATATGTCATGGAGAATGAATTGTGTACACAGCAAATCATAAGTAAATACGATTTTTAAAACTGCAATCATGATGATAAATAAATAAAAATATAAAAATAGAAAATAAATATAATATATCGATACATAAAATGCGCCCGGCGCCGAGTGCAGGTGACGTTTTAAGCTTCGACGCGTTTCGCGCCAGCTCCCAATATACAGCAGTCAAACAAACGTTGCGCATTTATACCTGCGATAGATTTCTCTCCCGAACACGCGTCATCGCATCGCCTCGCCTCGCCTCCTCCTCTTCAAATAGAAAAATCGCGTTTTCGCCAACGACAACTGTAGAAAAATCCTGAACATACGACTTATTACAAATTTACAGGAATCGCAGGGATCGTCCATTAATTTGCGACGAATTATCCGTTAGGAGAGAGAGAGAGAGAGAAAGCGGGTAGAGGGGCACAGCAGAAAGGCGCCTTAACGCGCTCACCGTATAATTATGCGGAATTTAAGCTGCGAGCGCGCGTTCGCGCTCTGCAAAATGTAATTATGTATTTAATTTGCGTAAAGCGCGCCTCCTCCTAGCGACGGCTACGCGCGCGATATCTATGCACGTACGCGAAGAGAGACAGAGGAGGGAGAGAGAGAGAGAAAAAAAATGAAAAGGTTCTCTCTCTCGAAAAAGGAATTTGCATTGCGAGTTTCCACGCGCGCGCGCGGAGAGAATCCACTGGAGTAGGTCTTATATGGGTACAAAAGCGAAGAGGGAGGGTGACGCGCAGTAATTGAAGGAGCTAAAGTGATTTTCGCTTTGTTGAATCGAAAGGATCGTGTCGGACGAGCGGTCGAACAAAAAAAATGCGAGGGAGAGGAAGAGAGGAATTATGCGCGATCGGTCGTTTTCCAGGTCACTTGGGGAAATTGAATGTAAAAGTGCGCTGGGAAACAATATGGTCGGCGAGCTGTTGCTACTGCTACTGCTACTGCTGGATTCTCCAATTGTTTGTAGTCGTACAACTAATATATAGATTCTCGCTGTTACGGTCAGTGGACGAGTGCGTTACAAATTGATTGTGCTTATTGTTTCGATTAATTTTATTGCGATAACTTTTGGTCGCTGGACGTGAGATTTTGAAGAGCGATTTGCCTATTGCTGAATGGGATCTGAATGAAAAAATATACACGAACGTTTTATAATTTGCTTCTCCAGCATCTTATCCATCTATCAAGTTGTAACGATTTTAATTGTTCAATTTTCTTGTTCGCCGTAATAATGGGTTTGCGAGGATCGAGCTTCTAGAAATTTTCCCCGCAATTTCTCGAGATATTTTATCACCGCGGCGGCACTCGTTACGCAACGAACTTTCATTCGCCAACAAAGTTATTTGCTCTTGTGTAATTTATACAAAGAAGTTTTTCCTATAAAATCAATCTTGATTGGCACTAGTCGATAGCAGAGCTTAAATAAAAGAACTTATTAATTACCAACGATCGCTACCAGATCGATAGTTTTATATACATGTACACTCGATGCAAGTGCAGCTGTTGCCAGTTTCATAAAAGTATAAAATGGCTAATTACAGAGCTTCAACTTTAATTATTTAAAAACTATCTCGATACATCGATAATATTAATTACCGATTACTCAAATAGCCAATTCCAAGTACTGATCTGACGCTAAACGAAATTCAACGGGGTATATAACGACTCGGTTTAATTAAAACTAAAATAATCCAACCTGAATAGATGCCTTTATGAGCTCGTCTCGGTATTAATTAATCGGACCGATCAACTATTTGCAAAAAGAATTTCGATAAATTAACAGTTTATTCAGTGCGCAGCTCACTAAACATTCACCCTCGTAATTGTCACAGAGACATACACATATGCGACGGCGCGGAAGCTCCAAATTGCAGAGCCACGCACTGGTCGTCGTATACAGAGCTCACAGTCGTTGGTACACATACACATATATAATTTTTCATCGTCTCGCCACATTGCAATCGGCCACACGTATTATATGACATTATACGTTCCGGCTTAAATTGAAAAAAATCATGCGTAGAGTGGGATATGACTCACCTCGCGTGGACTGATGGTTCATGAGAATTGCCAGGGGACACTCGTCATCGTCGAGAATGTATTCCTGATGCGCGTTTCCGTTCGCATTTTCTCCGTTGACCTGTACAGCCCCAGCACCACCAGAGAGACACAGACAGAGAGCAAAACAGAAAACACAGAGCGTTAAATTTTTTTTTTCATACAATATAATACATTATTGGCTTCGAAATATGTGGATATAAAAAATATGAGATTTTTCAAGGGTTAAATAATTTTTTAATATATCAATTGATAAAAATAAAAAGCTGCGTCGTTTCGTTTAATTACTCATTATTACAGAGTTTGCGCCCCCAAATTGCAATCATACGGTTGCGCGACGTGTACAAAATTCCATTCGCAATTGGAGAGGAAAGAGGATACTCGACGAGACGATTCTCCTTTCCATGGAAATGCGAGCCGCAGCATAGCCCAGACAAAACGATAAGAACATGTTATTGTCAAAAAGCTTCACTCGCTGGGCGGAAATTCTCTCCGGCTTTGCGCGCACCGGCGCAGATTGAATTTGGCGGCTGGCCAGAGTTTTTAACTGGTTCAGCAATTTTATGCATTAAAATGAGATTCTTTTTATCATACCCTCCATCCCTGCGTATATTTATGACGATACGCGCAAACTCAATCCCAACCCTTTTCTCCTTTTGTCGGGCAAACAAAAAAACACTCGTCGTGTAAGTGTATACACAAAACGCGAACGAACGTTCATTTGCATCCGAGTGAAAATCAATTACGCACACTATTCCGATGTGTACAAGGAACGCTTTGCTTTGTATATTAGTAGTATGCAGAAAAAAGGGAGTCTGCGGAAAATGAGCAGTTGATGCGTTATAGGAACGCCTCATCCTAGAGAATTGCTTCTTTCATTTCAACTGCGAGCCCCGGACCTATATTAAATACAAAGTTTTAATTTTCTCTTGTAAAAGCGTCAAATTCACTAACCATAGAAAAGCCGTATACAATTAAACTTGGGGAGGCGAAATTTTACTCGGTACGAGTAATTAATCGCTGCTAATCTACGTCCCTCGCGAGGGTATAACAACGCTTAATCATTTCCTATTAAGTATTCATTAAATTCCGCGTATTAAAGTACGACAACTTTTTCATCGCGCTTTTCCACCTATAGCCCGCTCGAATTTTCCCAGCGAAGCGCATAGACATCCATATTACCGACGGGTTTCCGGCAGTACAGGAATCGCGCAGCTTTCGCACGCTGCTTTATCGAGCGCGCGAGCTCAACTTGCAGCTTTGCGCGCCTATACGAGCTTCCGCACCAGAGCAGCATAGGCTATGGCCCTGCATTTTCCCTCGTAAACGTCGACGGCGCGCATGCGAAGATTCTCCTGCCTGTCTATGTATATGTGCGCGCGGCCTTTCTCCCTCTCGCGGCCGACTTTTTTTTCCCTTCCTCCAGTTTAACGCTCGTGTGCAGCAGTTCGTTACATGCTTGGCGCGGATTACGTAAATTAGCGGCCACTTTGCCGAGTGGTTTGTTATTTAACTCGTCCGCACTTGCCTTTGGGGCCAAAGCGCGCATCTGTTGTGTTCGGCCTGCCGGTCGCTTGTCTTGTTTTTTTTTGTTCTCCCGGGTTACCTATACTGCCTATACACTGTGTGTGCCGGTCAATGATGTATTAGGCTTTGGTTTGTTTCGATGCTGTCGATCGTCTTTTAATTCGAACCCGATGCCAGCTCTAATGTAATTGAGCTTTTTGCTGTGCGCACAGGTCGCCTTTCACGCGCGTATAGCTTTAGATGTTGTGCGTTGTGTAATAGATGCAACCAGAAAACTCTAAATAAGCTAAATGCTTGAGATCTTTTGTTAAAACAGTACTGCGTATATTATTAAAGAATTATTTTGTTTTGAAAAGGAAATAGCGTAACGTTGGAAGTTTATTTTTATTTGGAAAAGTACATCCTTCAAAACGTGCGCAATAGTAATAACAACGTAACTATAGAAAAGTAGACGTTAGAAAAGTACGCGTAACGAAAATATTAAAAATTCTACATAGAATTAAAAGTTTTAACCGCTCCAAAGTACACGGACTTTAAATGATTGTACCGAAAAAGAGAGAGAAAAAAAAAACAATACGAAATCTTGACTATTTGCATAATTATCAAGCGGCCCCGCGGGAAAATGAAAAAAATTCTGAATTCAAAATTAAAAAATTCATAGTCGCATCATGGTTGTCGCGCAACCGTGAGTTTATATCCCTTTTCCGCTTGAGCGCAACAAACTTTGCCGGGAGGGCCGCGCCGCGCGCTCGTAAGCATATAACCGCAAAGGGAAAAAAGGCGAGCGCAGAGACTCTAATGCAGTGTGAAGAAGTTGCGCGCGGTGGGGGTATAAGGTAGTTGTCGTGAAAAATCGCTTTCTTAAGAATCTCTTGAAATTCTGAGCATGTGTTAATAAGAGTGTGTATCATCTATACATGCGGTTTAAAGTTTTCAAGATACCGCTCTCTCTGGACGCTATACTATGAAAAACTTAAGATATCAGTCAGAAGAAGTTTCGGCCGCCGCATATATAACTCTTGACAAAGAAGCGATATTATTTATTATTCCGGAAAAAGTTTCGCAAGAATTTGTTAAAAGACTGGTGTATGATATTACCGCGAGTATCGCTCTATATTGTTTTTAAAAAAGCTTTTTCTACCCTACTTACTTACTTTCTATACAGTTTCACTAAAAAGCTCGTACACTGCACAATCACATTTTATATATATTTTTCCATGTTATTGAACCACGTTTATGAATATTCGAAATTAGCTCTACGTACACGATCCATTTCGCTATATACGCAATTCTATATACGATTATAGCAGAATTTGACCACACTATTAAAAATAATATTATCATTCGAAATGGAATAACTGCTTCAAATGGCAATAAAGCATTCCTCGCCTAATTCAATTCGCGCTGCTTCACTACATACATAATAGATACTTAGCATATTATTTGTTCCGTGCCCATAATATACGTTTTGATGTATAAGCATATTTGCAACCGTGATATAAAAATTTATCTTTAATTCATGATTTTCTTTAGAACATCTACACAGCTAAAATCACGTATGCGCATAAGCAATTTGGCTAAAATGAAACGGCGTTTCGCAGAATCGGTCATCATCCAGTATCTGAAAATAACGTTCTCGCTATATGTATAAATAATAAGCGTCCGACGAGCATCAGCTAAGAGACGATCATCAGGCCAATCACCACTCGGAGCTGAGCACAAAAGGACGTAATATAAGGAAAATATATAAGAACGATGACCCACCTGAACGAGGCAGTACTGCTGGGGATCGACCTTGTCGAGGCCGTACTTGGCCAGCATCTCCCTGACGACCTGTGCCGCCGAGTCCCTGATGCTCAGCAGCAGCGTCTTGTAGGGCACGTCCTTGCAGAGCGCCTCGCCGTAAATCTTGAGCGTGCCGCCGGTGTCCGGGCCGCCGTCCTTGCTGCGGAACTGCTGGAGCTTGCGCTCGAGCTTCTGCTGACGGCGCCGCCTCATCACTGCCTCGGGGTTCGAGATGCTGCGCGTGAAACTCGTCTCCGGCAGCTCTGTCGGCAAATTGAACAAGACCCGATACATGTATATATACGCTGTATAGACGCTTGTATCGCCTCGAGCTGACTCTTCTATGCACGTATATGTATATGTACGTGCAGCTTAACGTCAAAGGATCGTGTACTAGGCGCGCGCGCGTGTGTGTGTGGGTGAAGCTGCGCGAGGGCTGCGAAGGGTCTGGCGGACGATGCGTTAATCATCCTCGATAGGGGAGTAGCGCAGAGCTCTCTTGCGCGGAGCTTGCCACTCTCTCTCGCTCTTTTTTTTTTGCTGCTGCCGAGCGGAGAGAGAGACCTGATGGAGCTTTTAATTGAAAAGCTCGTGAAGCGAGGGTTTTAGCTGCTTCTGCTGCGGCGGGGGCGGGGGAGGGGTTGAGGACGAGGGCCAAAGGTGATGTAAACTGCATAAAAACAAAGTTTGGACGTGCCGCGCGCGCATCAGGGCGGTTTTATCGAGGAAATTGAGTGTAGCTGAATTGCTGGAGAATGGGGGTATAGGATTTAGTCGGAAGAAGCGGCAGTTCATTAATGGTGGTTGCGGATCACGAGCGGCTGATTTTCGCCGAGCGACCTCCCAAGAGCTTTCCTTATTGTGTGTTAAGCGTAGCGTTTTAGAAGAGGCTCTGCACGTATAAGAGAGAATCAATAGGGAAAAGAAGCGTTGACTTCGTAGAAATAAAAATCTTGCAGAGTGTCGATATTAATTCAAACGGCAATTGAGAAAGTCGCGATATCGTTATAACACGCGGAGCATATTCTTTGCGTAAGTATAGCAAGTTCGAGAAGCTTATATCGAGCGATTCCAGCTCGATTTCGTCCCGATCCTCAAGTCCGTCCCATTTAATTGCGCCGATTACGGAAAATTATTTCCCGAGCGATTCCGCCGAATATATATATCTTTGAAAGCGCGCGCACGACATAAACAACGTTTTATGCATTTTCATTAAATTTATTTACGGCGCGTAAATCTCCGACACACGCGCACACACACACATTCTCCACTATGGGGTGCTTTTAAAATTTAGCAGTAATTTTTATTTTTCTATATGAAAAAAGTATAGACGCGACGACGACGCGACAACGGGGGTTTTCGGTTACCCGTAAAAGCTGCAAGACACGTAAAAGCGTTACAAACAGTTCTCGCGAGTCGTTAATGGGTTTAAAAAAAATTCTATCTTATATCGCGATGAAAGTTTTTATATTTATCTTTTTTTTTCGCCGTCAAGGGCGGAAAAGGCTGGATCAAGAAAAGAGAGTTTATATATATCTATACATAGTAGCGTCGCGTTTCTCTATTGTTTTAGAACACGAATTCTTGTAGTTAAGTCACGCTTTACTGAAAATACCTGGGCTTAAAACGAGGTACTTAAATGCTAGTCCATTTTCGCGTCTTTCCCTCGTTCTCCTGTAGATAAGCATTTCATATATCCTTTCCTTTTTATTTTCGGATTCGCTGCAGCTCGAGCGCCGCTCTCATCCCAACTTGATACTTTCTAAAGCTGAATTAGCGAAAATCTCGCAATTTGAAACAGCGAAAAATGACCGATTGTTAGCAAACTAATATACAATCCTCGCTGTATCATAACAGCACAGGAAATTTCTATTCAATTCTGATCAAATGCAAAAGCTATAGGAAATAAAGATTTTCATCCCCATTGATCCCAAAGCTATACTTTATCACTTCAACTACACTTCCGACGTTTTCCCCAAAGCTTATCTCAACCGCAGCGCTATACCGAAACAGCTATAAGAAGAGGCATTTAAACCGATCACGTTGCTATAAGCAAAAGCACAAGACTCGCGCGAGTATAATCAAGCAGCCGCAGTGGTATAGAGCGAAAACGAACGACTCCTCGAGCATTTCGCCTCATGCAGCGACTCCCGAAAATCTCGATTCTTCTCTCCTCTCTCTCTACTCTGCGGTTTAGGCGCGACGTAGATCCCTCGGTAATCCCCGGCGGAAGATCCTCTCGCGCGAGACTGGAGAAGGAACATTTCCGCTCTTGCGTTTCAGCTCTCGCTCTCTCTCTCTCTCTCTCTCTCTCTCTCTCTCTCTCTCTCTCTCAATCGATATATAGGTTGTCGGTGTATATACACAGTCAGTGAGAGAGAGAGAGAGAGAGAGAGAGAGAGAGAAAGGAAAGCGGGTTTGGATGTACAACAAGGGGAAGGGATCGAGGCATCTCCGTGTAGTATATATGCATGTAGAGGCGCGCTCGGTATGTAATATCGGCGCTCGACGAGTCGGCTGTGTCGCCGATTAGGAAATTATCGATTTCGAGAAGCGAGTCGCGCGCGCGAGGAGCTGCTGCCGTGCATACACACAAGGCGAGAGCGGGAGAGAGAGAGAGAGGGAGAAGAGAAACTTTAAGGCAGCCCAAAGCTCCTGGCAACCGCGAGCCGGCTAATCGATGCCGCCTCTCTCTCTCCGCTTATACACACCGGAGCCACTCGCGAAAGCCACTCGCAAGCCAAGCAACTCGCTCTCTCTCTCTCTCTCTCCCTCTCTCTCCGCGTGCTTTTATTATTTTCCGGGAGACGCCGCCGCCGCACAACAAAGACGCGGGCCGCGCACCACCGGCTCTCCTCTGTGTTTATCGAGGGGAAACTGGGCCGATATTGGTTTTCGTTATATTTGAAAAATGATGGCTCGATTGACGTCGACGGTGTACACACACACACACGCGCGCACACCACAGAAAGAGAGAGACAGAGAGAGAGAGGGAGACACACACACAGACACTTTTTAGCTCCTTTTCAGCGGTGGCACGTATTCGCAAAGTGAAGGAGAATACGTGTATATAGTCCACTTGTTACGAGGGGAAAGAATTTCACTTAGAATAATGGGACGCGAAGGAATTTCAGGATGTTATTTTTCTCTCGTAACTATAACTGATGCTGTTGCCGCGGCGAAAATAATACTTTTTAATCCGAGCCGACGGATTCGAGCGGATCATCCTGTTTTGGATGTCAATCCGATGGAGATGAAAAGATTTTCTGCCGAGTCGTCCGCGGCGAACAAAAGAGCCTCTAGGATTTAATTTAAATACGCTTCTTAGTTTACTAGCTCGGGTTGCAGGGCTTAAAGGGGACGAGGATTCGATAAAGCTACAAAATTTACTCGAATGAGCTGAAATAACAGTTGATAATGGCGCGAAGTATCGAGGAATGGAAACGACCGACAATCGATACATTTTGGGATATATTTTGGGTACCGGATACCGAGATTTTCAATACATTCAAAGATAGTCTTTTCAAGAGTTTCGTGACTTAAAAGTTTTAAAAGCGAATGAAAACCCATACTAGTAGCATAACATCAGAGATTTTAGAACGATTTTTCATTGGAATCTGATACAATTTATAGATAGATAAAATTTATACTCGACCAAAGTTGTTCACTCTTGAATAAAACCTGTCACTGCAATTTTATCTTATTAAAAGCTGGGGGACCCATTGAAAATTCGTGTACTCATATCGGTCCATCTTTACCCTACAATAGACACGCAGACACGTGTCGGCGTTGAAAATCGACCGCGGAAAAATTCCGGCGACAAGCTCTTCCGAATCCCATATACCCATACACACACACAGACACACACGCACAAGTGCGCGTGCACAGAGAAAATCGTCTCTTTCCTGATATTCACACCTCTCTTTTTTTTTTGTATTGGTATGTATAGGGTGGTTTTCTCCTCACGCGCCAACGCCATTGCGGGCTTTCGGGAATTGAAAAAATATTCAGCTGCAGGAATTATTAGCGATTTGAAAGGGATCAAAAGTAGGGTGGATTTTCGAAGAGATAGTAGATGGCGGGACGACAAAAATCGAGGCGAACGTGAAAAAGTTCAATCGAATCCAGTATTATAGACTATTTCTGAATAGATGGACGAGTTAATGGGCGAAGTTCGGCTGAGATTTCGAATGGACAGATGTCGATTTTTCGCGCGTGGTAAAAAAAAACGAAAAAAAATGAGCTTGGCTGGAGGGACGAGTGTGGAGAAAAAGAGGTTTTAGGGCTGAAATCACCCTTTCAGCGATTTGAAGCAATCAAATTTTTTTTTTAATCTCACGCTCGAACGCACCCATTTACGAGTACGACGCGTAACTTGGGTAAGCAGTGATAGTGGACAATTGTCTTTTTCAAAAGGGAAGGCCATTAATAAACAATGCAGAGATTCGGAAGCTGTCCTAAAATGCACAAAAATTGAAATGTGCATTATCTTATTAAAAGTATTTGTTTCTTTATTTTATAAACATCAGGTCTTTAATTTCGCGAATAATATTCGATAACGGTACTTAATTTATCGCACATTTAAGATAACCTTTAAATAAACCTGAAGAGTATCCTTGTACATTGATTTGTCGAAAATAGCACGTTCATTGAACGAACAAAAAACGTAACAACACTCAAATACTCTGGATTTTCATATTATTGCATCAGTTTGTGTTACGAATCTATTTCCTCAATTAGCGTTTATATACAGGATCTTAGAATGAAAAAATTTTAAAAGATTTTGAAATATCTCGTCTTTCCATTACTTAAGCTTATTGACAAAGGCAAAAAGGAAAACAATCATGGTACGAATTAAAAATTTATTGCAAGCATTGTTTTTCAGAAAAACGACCTCGAAACAAAAATATTGCATCAGAAAACCTGCAGTGTTGTCGCAAAGTTCGATAACGACGAGCCATTATTATTCTTTAACGACACCTTAAATATATATCAACACTAAATTTAAAAAATTGACAAGCAACGAGTCTTTTTTTAAACCGCCTGAAAAGCAGCTTTCACGTCACGCCAGCCACTGAGTCTATAAAGGATCCTCGACAAAGCAGCCTTTGAAAAATATCTCTTACGAGAAGCAAAAAATCTGCACCAGCCAATCGATAGAAATTTTATTTCCCACCGAGCAGCACCAAACGATAAACTATTATCCGTCGCCGAAGCAGCAAACGATTGCATAAGTATGATTTCATTCCGGCGAGCAATTGCCAACGCATTCATGACAGCACACTTATAATTAAATATCATATGTACATCAGAGCGATCTCGACGCAAGAGAGAATGAAAAAATCGCCGCGCAGCCACACGCACACACGTGCAAACACACACACACACGCGCGCGCGCGCACGCAATCCTTATCAAAGAGCTCGGCACGAGATAAGATAAGCCGTTTCACACGTCGCGTACATACGTACGGCTGTAATACGTGTCTCTCGAGATCGTGACTCACCTGTGTAGAGTTTCTCAGCTACGCCGTTCTGATCGACCGGCGCGGCGTTCTCGTCCTGCTCGCCCGCAGCTGCCGCACTTTTCAGTCTGCCCAGCTTCTCCTGCTTCTTCATCTGCTTCTTCTCGCGCTTGCTGAGCTTGCGCCGGAAGCTCGAGGACTCGGCGAAACCCACCCCCTGGGCGTTCGTCTTGTCGTCGATGCGGCGCAGCAGGAACCGACCCTCGCGGTCGTCGATGTGCCAGTTCAGCTGGACTAGCAGTGGCTTCTCCTCGAGGCCAAGCTTACGCTCCTCTGCGAACATTCGTGATTGACGACATTGATTTTATTTTTTTTTTCCATTATTGTTCTTTAAAAGAGATTAGAATTTGGTGTGATCGGGGATTGGTGTAAACGTTTTATTCGAAGGAAAGGAGATAGATGTGTGAACTGGTATTTTTTTTAGGGATAGAGTTTAGATGAATTTTCTTATTATGAAGATTTTATATTAGATTTTACAATAAATGCGAGTATCGATAAAATCTGAGAATAAAATTTCGCTCGTACTTTTTCCCGATGCGTTGTGAGATTATATATCGAACTACCTATTCTTTGCGCACTAAATATTTTCAAATTGAAGTATTCATATTCGGTAGGATAGCCCTGCTCTATTTATAGAACGAGTATTTTCAGTGGAAGCTGTTATAGGGGAAGAGGTTTTACTCCAAACGAGATTGCGACACTAAAGAGTTTATGTCATAGTCATATCAAAATACAAAAGATTTCCACCTTTCGATTCTCGAGTACCTACCTGGCTAAGAGAATTCCTTCGTGAATACACGTCGAGGAACTTTTAAAGTATTATTATTTTAACTTGTACATTTTTAATGAATTTTTTTGCAAGAAAACATAATTAATTGCACTTGTCGAGTATCGCAGTAAAAGTAGTTCAAGAATATTAACGCACCATGATAATAAAAATATAATAATTAAATAATTTTATTAAGAGGAGTAAAACCTTTTAAGATTAATTAAGCTTAGCTTTGAGAGCCTTCTCATCCCGCATTATAAAATCAAAAGTCATTTTAGTACAAAGTGATTTTCATCCACTTAGTTTTGGACTACAGGGAGCTTCTTCTACTCTGCGTGTATGTGTATGTGTGTGTGTGTGTGTCTGCGTTGCATTCCGCAGCAAGAAATTTAATATGCGGTATGTCTCGTTTAAGTTTGAAATCACAATTAAATAGAAAATGTCGAGTACTTTGTGTTTATGCGTCGCGGCGGAAAGAGAATTGCTTATTTTGTTGCGGTCAAAGCAAACGATTTTAGAAACACGAGGCTCTGAAATAGCTAGTATAAACTCCATTGAATTAACTCTTGAATTCCGTGCATGCAATATTTTCATGATATTCCGACTAATCTAATATTTACTTTTACCGCACTGACGCGATATGTGCAGTAATTCCAGACGTTTTTTTACTCTCTTCGTAAAAACACACTGGAATAAATTAAATAATTTTGTGCTAAAGTAAGTCTGTTCGTTGACAAAGCGATTCCGTATATTTTTATTAATGAGTCGATATGAACAACAATATTATTTATATATAATAATACTATTAATTATTTATATAAATTTATAATACTATATTTGAAGTTGTACAGGATATTTTGGATAAAGTAATACGAAGTATGTGCCGTTTAATAATCAATCTAAACTAACATTCGAACCCAATCAGTATTAAAGAAACATCGCAATAGTAAGAGTGAGCGACAACCGCATAAACTTATTTTCGTCCCGGCTTTGCGTGTTTATTTAAAAATCGGTAAACGGATAGCTTATATACTTTATATATACTTAATAACCGATCCGTCGAGTTCAATGCATCAATAAAGGCTTAAATAATGAATGGCCACACTGTACACATGCCCTGCGGAGTCGAGTTTTCCCGTTGCGCGATTTTTATCGAGTGGTGTGTGCAGCGCGCAAGCTAGGAGGCCTGCCAGCACCTTCACTCTATATTCCGAGAGAAAATCGAATGGCTTACTTAAACATTCAAGCGCATCGTTCTTTTATAAAGGAAAACGATAAAAATATTGCTAAACATAAAAGACAAATGAAACGTGATATAGGTAAATGTTTTCAAGAACAACTCTGTTGCTCAATTGTCTGTCGAGTACGTATTTTTTCTTGCACATTGCATGGATATACAGTTTTATAAGCAGCTTTTATTATTAATAAGAGTGTTGAAATTGTATGTCGATACTTGGGAAGTAAAATTTCTACATTCGTGTGTATACAATCTGAATACTTTTCAAACATTTTAAATATACAGTATTTAGTTTTTAATTGATTTCTCTTTTATTTTATTACGATTCTAAAAAATACATTTCCCGCGATTGGATTTGATCTCACAAGATTGGAATAAAAATTAGTTATGAAAATCGATCTTTGGAAAGTACTTTACTACCAATATATATTTTTAACCGGTTTCATACTGGCATAAGGTTATTAAAGCATTCCAGTATCAATGCGGCTTTTATTTCGCGTAGATAAAGTTTCAGACTTTCCTTAGACTTTCTTACAGCTTTGCTCGAATTACAAAAATTAATATTAGAAATTAATGTGGCGGATATATGGATTATTTCGAAGTATATGTGACGCTTTTAATATAAAATTAATTTTAATCGTAATTTAATATTCTTGAATCGTCGGTTCAACCGATATTTCATCAATATGCATGGGCGCGAATCAAAAATAAATGCCTTCCATTGTTTCGAAACAATTTCATTATTATCAAAAGCAATATCAATGCGGTGACTTTATTTCTGCGGACCATTAAAACTTTGACCTTGATTTAAAATGTGGGTTACTCAAAAAATCACGAAAGAAAAACTTTCATCCTGAAAGCGGTTCTTGCGCGAGACTGGGAAGTAAAGATATATATGCGACTGTGATATATTGAGTTTAAAGGACAAAACCCACCGGTTTGATAAAAGAAATGGAAACTTTCGTCATCGATTATAGCAAAATAATATAATGGATTTTGAAATGATTGCTCAAAACTTTCAGAATGCCTGTTAAAATAATCCATTATTATATCATAAGCTACTTTTACTTAGTGAATAATGTACATTAAGTTAAGTAAATCAGCTCCACATGTCATTTCAGCAGCTTATCTATATATACGAGCGTACTGGATTATTTATAGTCGGGAACACCAATATTTTAGGGGAAATATTACCCTGGGAACAATTCTCGCGTATCGCGGATTAAAATATTATTCACTAATTGGGAGACGCGAAACGCGAGAAACTAAAACCTTTCACAAAAGAGATTTCTGGCTCATTAAAAGCCTCTTTGCGGTGAATCACAACATTACTCATTCAGAGCTCGGATATTAATTAAACCCAACTGAATGCAGTCCAATTAAAAGTTATATATATATATTTACCGAAGTACTTTACATTCAATTTCTCTCTGTGTAAATACACTTTTCGCTCAAGTTATATATAAAGTATCCGATGCAAGTCTAGCAATAACAAGCGATCGAACGATTTAAGGTCATAAAACAGCCAAGAGCTAAGTTATTTGGTTATCGCGCGACTTTGTGCGTTCGCCGGGAGATAAAAATTTTAGAACTTCCCGGCCGCGCGCGGCATCATAATCAAACTGTATATAGCGCCGAACGCGCGCAGAACCCCGTAAACCGATCTTATTGCGATATACACACATAATTTTCCGACTCTCTACATCATAAATGTTGATGAACCCTTCTCGATCATAACTTGCTCTCTTCTCTCACAAGGATCCTCCGAAACAATCGCTCAGCTTACGCAAAGCGTCTCTTATATATACACAAAGCTTCCGCGCAATAAAAAAAAAGGAAGAAGAAGAAACAACGACGGTCTATAGGTACGCAACATCCGTCGCTAGTAAAAGTAAAGGAGAGAGAGGAAGATATATATATATAGTGGATGATCCGCATAATCGGCAGTGCGGTCGAGTCCGGCGAAGGAATAGGACGAGGACGAGGATGAGGAGCAGGAGGAGGGGGAGGTTTTTATGAGGAAAAGCACTCACCTCCATTCTCGTGGATCTCGTAAAGTGCGTACTCTGGCACGGAGAGCATTCGCATGTCTGGACGGAATTTCTCGATGAGCGTCTCGATCACGGCCTGCGTCGTGGCGTCCGAGGCTACCCTTATGCACTTGGTCGCCACTTTCTGACCGCTGTCTTGGAAGTAGAAGCGCATCACCCCGTGAAACTCGAGATCCTGTGGATCAACATGCCTTATGTCACACCGTATAACTTGTGTCAATGTGTCTCTCCTTCTCTCTCTCTCTGTGTGTGTGTGTGTGTG
>UELV01082749.1:0-13006 GCA_900490015.1 Megastigmus stigmatizans | reverse complement strand
CTACTGCTAGTGGCGCTGCTACACCGCTCTTGGCGCGGCGGTTTCCCCAGTCTTTTCCGTGTACTATTTTGAAGAAAATATTGAATTTGGTGACCGCTACTTTATTTTCTCTTATATATTCTCTACAATTATAATATTACTAAAATATCAAAAAACATCGTTAAAGTAGTAGAGTTAAATAAAGTAGTCTTATGTAACATAACGATATAAATATTCAAATAAGTTTACCTAAACGTAACATTCCTCCCCCTAACTAAAACGTACATTGTACAGTTTTTAAATATTTCTTTTTTTATGTTATATTGCAGATAAGAAAGATAAGACGCATAGAGAAGTAAAGCAGTTCAAATTTGTGTTCAAGTATACGTATAAATGACGATCATAATGCAACGGAAGTTAAAGTGTCATGTCTGCGATGGAGACGACTGTGATCTCTCTTCTGATCAGGCTCCTTACGTATGTGAAGATGCGATATTGGTGAGTTTACTTTTTTTATGTAAATAATTTTTAGAAAACTTGTCGGTATAAACGCCCGATTAATCAAATACTTTGTAAAAAATTATTAAATTTCTAACATTTATTCAAGCATCTGAATTTTAATCCAATATCTCGTAATTTGATTTTATTTTATGCGTACGTGTGTGTGTGCAAAATCGCCATTTACGCAACGTGTATGGAAAAACATTGTATGCAACGCGTGCACCCAGAATATCTTCTTTAATCATTATTATCTAGTAAAGTTTCCAATACCTCTACCTATGGCATTTTAAAATAAAGTATTCTAATATGTATTTTTGTTTTATATTTCTCACTAAATTTTACTGGAAGGTATTGCAGTTTTCGGGCTTGCGTACGCGCATTTACGAGTGTCTTAATGTAACTATTCAGGCTCTAAACAATCATTCCGATGTACTGATAAAAAATTTTGATCTAATGTATTTTACGTTTAGCATAAAAACAAATATAGTCAAATCACAACACACTCGAAGCCTGAAATTTCATTTTTCACCCTTGTTCCAAAATAGTGAAACTAGTGCAGAAAATAGGTTATTCCATGAGTTTATCGTAAAAATTCAACGACTTATTTGAAACTTTACTAGACTATTTCTCTCCGTGTATAAATGCAGAAATTAGCAAATAAGTACATATTCACATAAGCACAGATTCAAATCTTTATTATATGAGTGCACGGAAAGAAAATATTTAGCTGTAAGCATTGAGAGTCAACAGTTGGCTCGTATATAGTTGCAAAGAGCAAAGACTTCGATTGCAGCATCGAAACATTTTGTTGTCAGAATCATAGCTCTTTAGTTACTACATCCAAAGTCATTGGTTCTCATTATTCGATTTTGGGCTCCAACTCTTTGCTTCTATCCATGCATTCGAATGATTTAGAGATCCGAAGTAAATTATTACGTCTTGAGCAATTTGGAAGATTCGCATTTGTCCAAATAATTCGGTTGGGAAATCCAGATCTTTGGTTCAGAAGCAAAATGATTTTTTTTTCGAGTATTATTATATGAAAATATTTGAAATAGAGAATTTTCTTGTGATAAGCACTATTTTATATTTAGACACTCAACATTTTGAATAATAGAGTTGTGAAACAAAAAAACTCTGACCATCAAAATATATATATGCATATAGCTAATATTCAAAGGTATAATAGAATAAATAATAAGTGTCTTGGTATATGATATAGTGCTGGAAGGCAACAGTTCGCGAGACCGACGGAACGAAAAGGGGCCGTCGTGGCTGCATCCAGGATCGGGACAAAGTGCCTCTGTTCTGCAACAAACACCTGCAGTCGGGCAATGTGACCAATGCCAACAACCGAAACGGCGGCGGTCAATTCCACACCGAGTGCTGCCAAGAGGAATTGTGCAATGACGGACCATTTCCTATTTTACAAGACCGCACAGCTGGTGAGTTTTTTTTTTGAGACACTATATAGTGGGACAGGATTTTCTCTGTATGTCAATTTTGATGCTCTCCTGTTCTGTACCATATCGATGCTATACTAAATTTGTGAGAAATGAAAACTATGCCACACGAGTTCTTTTGGTATAATGCAAATTATTTACTTTACAAAATACATGAATTAATTAATATTAGAAGAAACTAATGCCTGGATAATATTTTCAATTTATTCCGAACTTATTTAGTTTTTCCTTTTCAGATGGGAATGAAATGTTAAATACATTGAAAATTACAATAGCGGTTTTGGTACCAATATTATGCCTCGTTACTCTCGTCCTTGGAATATTCCTTTATTATCGGTATCAGAGACTACGACGAAATCGCTCAACGACACCTAGGCGAAGTAAAAAGCTAATCGAGTCTGGAATGGAGCCATCGATGCTTGCGTTTTCCTCGGCTACGTTGACCGCGGGAGGCACCATGAGCTATTCGCATGAGCTTCGTGCGACTGCAGCTGGCGACAGTACACTTAAGGTAATTCGAGATCTTAAGATCAATCCTTACAGGTATATACCATTGAGTAATTTATCGTAGTATACTCGTAGAGAATTTACAAATACAACTACAGATGATCGTTGGATAACCTGCATGATAGGGAAATTCTGAATCATTTTCTAAACTCATATGATAATTGAATCAGATTTTACTTTACTGCCTTGAGTCGATTTTCTATTCATTAAAATTTACGAAGAAAAAAAATAAAATTGCTGAGATTTTACCATATGTTCGTTATAAATTAAAGTCAAAATGATCAAATGAAATTATTTTGAATTATCGGTATGAAAGAGCGTTGTTGAAACTATTTGTGTGGAAGCTCAAGTGTTTCTACAGATGGTAAAAATTTGAAATCGGTGAAAACAATATTATAAGCAAGCGAAAATGAATATAAAAAATCCAGATTGGAATGACGTGAGCTACCCTCATTTACTAAACTAAGAGGTTTGCAAGAAATAAATACTTATTCAGATTAATAACAACCATATACCTCAAAATTATTAATAAAACGATTAAAACTTAGTTCATATTTGTCAGATCATTTTATCAAAAAATAGTCTTCTAAGGACATTTGAAAAATTGTCACAAGTATGGGTGTAGGTTTAATATGGATGCTATCATTTCACTTATAACAGTTACACCTAAATTCATATAGAATCTTATAAATCATAATATTAAAGTATTTTGGGTTATCAAGAAACTTTTTTCCAAACAGTCTTTTTACAAAGAGTTTATTGAAAAGTGGAGTACAAATAGTAATATTGTGTATGATTTCAATTTGCATATAGTAGCATGTATTTTATAAAATAAGTTATTAAAACTTAAGCTGAATTTATCTTTATGTCAATTAATTTGTTTTGTTAGTTTAGTCCTCTTTTATAAAGTATAGCCAGGGAATTTTGCTTCAGCACATTTCTGCATATCAATAAGGAAGTAAATTGTTCCTGCCAAACCTGAAATAACGTATATTTTATACAATTTATCAAAAAATATATAATTAAGAAGTATTTATGTATTAAATCAAAAATTACCTTCAAGTAGAGAAAATGGTCTATCAGCTGGTTTTTTTTGATGGGTGTCATAAGCTAGACACCATTCTGCAAATCTACAAGCTCTATACAAATGTTTTGCATCCTATAAAAAAAAAAATTAAATTCAAACGGTCAGAACATTTTAAATTAATTGCAAATATTTATGAAGTCATCACCTTTGTTAAGTGGAAAAGAGAAAGAAATGTATAAGCATTTCCAGCAACCCCATGACACAAACCACAACCTTTCTTAAGAAGTCCTCTCTGCCATACAGTTTCACCACATTGCAATGCTGTGGTTAAGTATGATTCTGTTCTAAAAACCTGAATTTATTGAAGAAAGTTAAGCATATTTTATTTTCTTACGCAAATGAATAGTTTTAATAGTTTCTATTACCTCATATGCTAGACAAAACAACATAGTCATTGAAGGTGCTCCGTGACACCATTGAACCAACTTATCAGTAGTTTTGCCGACAGAAGATGGGAAATTTCCTGAAGGATATTTCAACTTTTCTAGCCAGTCAATTGCTGGTTCTATTTCTGTTCTTAATTGATCTTCTGTTAAATACTCTCGAGCCTATATATTTAGAAGCATTATTATTATTAAATTATATGCAGCTGAAAAAGAAATATTTTCAGTAGCAAATAATGTACTTGTAGCAATATATAAAGTATTCCAGCTAAGCCATGGGCTCCCCCAAGATATTCAGAGTCATGCCATGTGTACATCAAAGGAGTTTTAAGGTCCTTAGATATTGCATATTTCTTTCCAGAATTTAAAATGCTAGTGATAATCTGTAGTAATAAAATATTTTTCATAATTAAATAAATTTAGTTAAGCATAAACATTTTATAATGTTTGTGGACATCTATTTTACCTTCTTGATGAGCTTTTTCTCTATAGGAGCAGGCGTTATATATTTATTGACAAACAAAAGTGCATATAAATAGCCGGCTCGACCATAAAGTAATTCATCTGGTACATTACTTTGCTCATCCACAACAAAGCATGCTAAAGTTTTCAATCTATAAAATATATGAAAAATTCTTAATATCAACCTCACTAGGGATTGTAGGTGCTTACTGTAATGAATATTTACTTTGAGACCATAATTGTTGACTCTACTTTATCCACGTGCAAATGATTAATAATAGCCCCTAATGCAAGTGGTCCAGCAATTCCAGTTAAAAATGTAACATTTTTATGATCCTTTTTTAACCCTTCGTAGTGTTCTTCTATCGCTTCACGAGCTTTCTAAAATTTATTAAATATTTTTATGCAACATAATTTTAAATATATAAAAAAAAATACAAACATGTACTTAGCTTACACAAATATAGTCTGTATCTTCAGCATACTTTGCATAATGATAGAATGTGTAGGCAATGCCTGGTAATCCTGTATATAATGAATAATCATCTAGGCTGTACCAATGTTTCTTGTATTTTTCTAATCGTTTCAATAAGAATTTTATACCAGCAGTTAATTTTTCTCTAAATTTAAAATTAATCTAAAAATTAAGATATATTTATCATTATGAATGACTTTTTATGAAAATAACTTATTATAGCCAAAATATTATAATTTTTACATACATCAGTTCCACTATCATTAATTATTGTATTATGTTTTTTTTCATCATACTCTTCATAAGGATTGTGTATATGACGGTAATCCATTTCGTTGAGAATTTACTTCCTAAGTTTACTTTATAAATTGAAACGTAATTGCTTGTCCGCTGTACACAATCTACGTTTTATTGTTTATTCGTATTTCACAGCACTCTGACTAACCTGAAAAATAACGTCACTCTTAGATACGTGCCCTTTTTTTATGAATATAACAAGTTATTACGCACATTTTGTTTACATACTAAAAATCGAATCAGCAAAATATATCTTTAAAAGTAGTAGTGTATTATGCACTTATTGTTTAACTAATTTTTGAAAGTTTTTATAGAAATCAAAAATCACCATTTTAATCCGACCAGAACATAGACGCTTAATCGGCTTAATCTATATTGCAGTTGAATAAGTCGCGGTGCGTTTCCTCAGGCTTCGCCTGCATTGAAGCCTTACGTATTATCGCGATACTGCCGCATCTCTTGATTTTCGCAGTTTAATGAGTTAAAAAAAAAAAATTTACCGATGAGTCTTTTACCGGTTATTACTCTTACCGCTAATATAGGTGGAATATAATAAGCAGCCGACGTCGTATTATACGCTCCTCGTTTAACGAACATCTTGGGAAATACTCACTAATTTGTTAGTGTGATTTTATTTAATTAAATTCACTCCGTAAATAGATCTTGCCAGCTTGGTACTTAAATTTTGATTAACCCTGTCGTATGTTTTCGGAAAAAAATTGAAATGTGATTTAAACTGTCTTTATTTTACAACAAATTGTATGCTTCTTACACTGGAAAAAAAAAAATATCGTTATTATACAATATGATACTGCAAGTCAAAACTAATTTTGCGTCAGGTACCTTATTTTTTAATAAAAACAAACTGTACTTTTGTAAATGTAACTATTCTATATTCATTTAGTGAACATATTTTATATAATATAAATAAAAGTCTAACATATATATATATAACATAAAATATATATACTATATATTCTAGTTATATGAAAATAGAACTATAGATGCTATTTTTACTATACTTTATGATAGTACTTGTATAACAAATATAAAATGAAATTATTATACTGCGGCACTACATTGCTGTATCGTCGGCTCAGTGAAAAAAAGAGCGTATTTCAAAGTTTTTAGGCAAAAACTTTCCACTGAGGCGACAATATGCTACAGTACTTTTACAGTACTAATCTATACGTTTTTTTCTGTGTATAAGCTGTTGTAATCAATACAGGTTAAATTGTAACTGCCCGAAAAATCTTAACTTGTGCAGATCTATTATTGCTCTCAACATTCTGAGTTTGAAATATGAAGTGATCTTGAAAATTTATTTGTCATTCTGTCTGTAGGAGTATCTCGAGGGCCAGAGTTTGACCAGCGGCTCAGGCTCAGGCCTCCCATTGTTGGTCCAGCGAACTCTAGCCAAACAAGTCGCCTTGGCCGAGTGCCTGAGCAACACCAGCGGAGGCGGCAGCTTCGGGCGCGAAGTCTGGCGCGGCATCTGGCACGGGGAAAACGTGGCTGTGAAGATCTACTTTTCGCGCGACGAGGTCATGTGGGCCCGCGAGACCGAAGTCTACTCGCAATTGCTACCCTCCCGGCACGACAATATCCTCGGCTACGTGGGCAGTGACATGACGAGTCGGGCGAGCTGCACTCAGCTTTGGCTCGTCACCCACTACCACCCCATGGGCTCGCTCTACAATTATCTTGTCCAGGTACGTTAGGTTAAGTTTTTTCCCCTTGCCATCGCTCTTTGAACCCTAGACCAAAGTAATAGAGTGGAACGTGCAACTAGTGTGTGTAAAATGCTATTTCACGCACGGGTGCGGGAAACGCTGTCTTTTATTATATAGAGTGTACGTGAAATTCATTCTAATCGCAAATTTTAAATATCTTCTTCAGAGTTATTGTTACTTATTAGTATAAATAATAGGATAAATTATTAAAAAATTAGCATAAAAACATTTATTCTTATTTTTGTATAATTATAATTATAGTAATATTTGCAGATAGCATATAATCTACCAATAGTCTTAAACATACTGCATATCCAATGTGCCAATGCAATTTAATTATATATATGAATTCTAAAAACAAAATTTTCATTTATCGGCTCATAACAGTTACCTCAGTCACTCAACCACCACCAAATGTTCAACATATGCCTAAGTATAGCCAATGGACTACTATATCTCCACACTGAGATTCACGGCACTCGAGGCAAACCCGCAATGGCACACCGCAACCTTAAATCGAAGAACATATTAATGAAAAATAATGGAGCTTGTGTCATCGCTGATTTAGCGCATGCTGTCACACAAGATAGACTAGGCGCCGACAAGATGGACATAAAGCAAGGCTCCAAACGTTACATGAGTCCCGAACTACTGGAGCAGACGTAAGCTCGTGTTTTTTTTCCAAACTGTGGTCGTAAAATTATTATTATTATTTTCTTTTTTTATCAAAGCAACCATAGAAACAAATTTATTTTGAAATATACTTATGTCTTATTTACGATGTTTATATCGCTAAAATTTCACGATTGTATTCATAAGCTTAACTGCGTATTCTATATATATATATTACATATTATATTTTATTAATATGAAAAAAAAATTCGATTTTCGTTCCGTGAGAATATCAAATTTCAAATCATACATGTTTTTTAATTTCAGATTTGATCCACTATGCTTGGAAGGCTTTCGTCGTGCTGATATATACAGTTTAGGATTGGTATTCTGGGAAGTGTGTCGCAGGTGCATCAGTAATGGCGTCGCCTTGGATTATGCTGCACCGTATTCCGAGTGGCTTGTCAGCGGCAATCAGGAGCCGACATTGGAGGAAATGCGAAAATTAGTCGTCACAGATCAGCGCAGACCTCCGATCCCAAATCGCTGGCATTCTGACCCCGTAAGTATTGACCAATACGTAAGAAATGATTATACTTTGTCATAACGCAAATACAATTTTGTTTATATAAAATCTTTGATTTAAAAGAATTACGAAATTAAATATTATGACTTTATATGAATAATTCATTACTTTATTTTGATTTTCCAGACACTTGCTGGTATGGGATCCATGATGAAGGAATGTTGGCACACAAAAGCCGCCGCGCGACTTCCAATACTTCGAGTGAAAAAGACGCTCGTCAAGTTAGCTTCTAACAATCCCGACGTTGACTTACCTCTGGATTAAAACAATAGTTACGAGAGCATAAAAGTGCTCGCCAACTGTAATAAACTTATGAAAGTATTAAAGTCAGATATATTTTCTATCTTGTAATGCTGAATAATGAACTAGTGCATCTGAAACACAGTTCGCAAAAGACTTTATAAAATTTAATATAACAATCACAATGATGATAATAATGTTGAGCTACAGAAATCGTTTGGAACAAAACGTCCAATTAATTATAAACTTAAGAACTATGATACTTTTATTTTTAGAAGTGGCCACTCTATTGTGATTATCGCAATAATAAGCTGCTGAGGGATGTAAAGACATTTCAATCTTTTGATACTAACTAACAACTACCGCTAAGCCCATAGGATTTTTATTTATTAGACTGATTTATAATAAGTTTCATTAGCGTACTTATATGTAAAATATATTTTGAATTGGCTGCTTTTAAAAATGAGTCAAATTGATTTTTCATACAGGACAAATAATTACTTAATACACCTGTCGAAGATATTAAAAGTTATAAGCATAATAAGGCTATCTAATTAGCCTAAATTTATTAAAAATTCTTAACAGAAAAACTGATTCATTAGGATAAAAGATTTATAATCAAAATAGTTCGTAATTCTAGTTAAAAGAAATAATGCCTTGATGTTTTTACTTATATATGTTACTTATACTTATTAAAATAAGGTACAAATGAGACAATTATTATAAATAAGTATTAAGTTGATTATACTGAAAGATTTATGCTCTATAATATACGGCAAGAAATTTCGTAATTCTACATACAAATAATTTTAACATGTCGATCCTTCACTACTTTTCATAAATCTACAAACTATTACTTAATGCTATTAAAAAATGCAATAGCCCTAATTTTATTATTATCACGTACAATTATACATTTATAAGTTTTTAAAAGTGACCTACATATTGCATGTTGCAAAGCTGTATACGTTTATTTTTTAAGAACCGCAAAATGATTGCTTTTATTCAACGAAACAACAACTTAATTCTAGTTAGCTGAATCAATCGTTTATATGAAATTGCCATAGATATGCAATCAAAGAGAAAAATATTACGCACGTAAATTGCAGAGGTTTCGACATTTCACGTGATTACTGCTGATCTCGTATACCGAGAGCCTTCGCTTAACAATTAATCGGTGTGTTAAGGATTTTATCGTGCCTATACACTAATTCGAGCTGTGATTTATCGGTGTCAATATACCATGTAAAGCAGCGACTCGCGACTTATGTAATAGCAAATGCTTCGTGAACGTACGTTAAAAGTTCACACTTTGGACATTCGGTATTTACTTTTAAGATGATGATTTTCTTCTTTATAACTATTTCTTTTTTTATTGCTATTAAAATTGTAACGGTAATAAAATAATTTGTATATATTTATGTATATTTATATATCAATTATGCTGTATATGCGCTCACATTTTTAGAGGGATAACTTTTTTTTTCGTGAAAAGGACCTCTTATGGTTATCGAGGAAAATTTTAAAAATTCACCGCTTATGATCGTCAGTCCCGGTGAATTCTGCATCCTATAAAGTACCGATAACTTAAAATTTGATTTTGACTACCAGATTGTATTTGAGGCTTATAGAGGATTTAATAAGAACTGTTAGGGGGTATTTTAATGTCCAAGTGACGAAGGTAAATTTGGCTCACGTCGAGGGCTTTGCTCAATCAAATACATCGTCTCATAAGGATTGAGCTCATTTAGTAGTATAATTTCGGTTGATAAATTGGAGCGATTGATATAAAAAAGTAATATAAAATGAAACAAAATGAAAATGTATCAATGTTTTGCTATTAAATCGACTTTAAATTTGTTTAAGGAAATATCGAATAATTGGTGTTCTTACTTTTGTTTTTGTAAAGAAGCATCAATGCATGCATGTAGCTAATGTAACCATGATTGTGAATAAATTTATTCTTGAACAAACAACGTGTCTTTATGAAAATCAATTGTTCCCCCTGACTACAAATATTTTCCTAATATTATACTCTTAGTACTTTAGCTTAATCTTGTAAATAAAAAACATTTTAAGTAATTATAAAATAACTTTTCCTAGATTTTTTTGCAATAGCTATATTAGAGATTTAATTTTGCTTCGATCTCATTTTCTCTGCTTGCCAATTTTATTTTTCCATCAAATTATCATATTAATTTTAACGATATATTTTTTTATTTATGAGTCACTAATTTAGATTTGAAACCGATTAAAAAAGGTATTTTGCCTTTTACATCAGGAGCTTTTATTCAAGCTCTACAGGTGTATTCAGTGAAAATTAAACTATACAAGCTTCAAAAATTAGCTATATGGTCAGTTTATTATAATATAGTATTTAAAGTACATCATACAACATAATATATAATACATATTATAAAATATAGGGTAGAGACACAAATAGTGGTCCATTCCTTAACTAGTCGACCACTTTTGGCTTATGTTTTAATCAAATAAGAATTATTTAGACGAAGAATTCTTAAAATATAAATAAATTATATAAATCCTCAGCACTGAAGTTTTTAGAAACATATAAAATAAACAGGAGCAATGAAAAAATGATATTCGGAACGTAGTTTAATCTCAGTACAAAATCTGATTCAAGAGAAAGGTGTTATCTAGCAAACGTCAATTTTTCTGTCGTTTCTTTTAACTTTATTTACTTGGAAATTCTTCGTAAATGTTACATTTAAATTGTGCTGGTAATTCCAATTCGACTGTAACATTTTCAAAGAATTTCTACGCGAATTAAGTTAAAGAAACGTCGCCTCAAAGTCCTGAGAAAAATATGTCTAAATTACTTTATCGTGTGTTGAGCGCTAAACAGCTGATCTCACGTGTCCGTATCGTCGCTTCTTTCCGACTTTCCTCGTAACGCTTCGAATCGTTCCACTAGAAATACGTGGCTTCGATGTATAAGTCAACAACGAGACTTTTGCTTTCATAATATAAAGGTCCTGTACAATTTAGACACGGCAGATCGGCAAGTATAATATCGCTGCTGCAAACTTTCATCAAACGTTCGTTCTAACGCTATAGTTTTGGATTCTGTAACACAAGGCGCGGAGGCTTAATGAAGGATTTCAATAATGCTCATACTTTCGTACTATTGTCTTCGGCAACACTGAGTTTCGCGATTTGTTTGTTTGTTTTGTTCTGCATTGTACATTACAATGGTGGCACCGCATCGGCACAAATCATGGGTAAACGAATATCGATATTCAGTCATCATTTTACGGGATAATTAGGTGTTTGGGCCCAGAGCTTTAACAATTTTTACGTGATGTGCGTTGCTTTACAGGTACTGTCTCGGGTACTCTAGAATCATGTGACAACGAGGGGAGACCTGTCGATGTTACCGACTTGCCGTTCATGAAGTGTTACGACTGTACTTGCAAGGTGTATAAAGATTTATATATTTGTATGCATGTATTCTTAGCTCATTAAGTTTTGATTATGTATTATCAAAATGGATTGCCATCACGTGCATTGTTTTTTTTAAATAACGAGTACTTGTTCTATACTTAAAGAAAAATCTGTCATCAAAGCAAAAATCTACAATTAATTTTTTGTTTTGATCGCATTGTGTAGATAAATTATTATTTGATGTTCTTTTAATTCTGTTTTAGCATGGAAATATTGCATGTATCAAAGAGCCATGTCCAAATATTGAAGGTTGCCTTAAGCTTCAGGATCTACAACCAGGCGAATGCTGTAGAAAATGTAAAGGTATTTTTTGCAATCCAAAATTGAGAATGAGTTACTTGCATAGGAATCATTTTGCACACATTAGTAATGTCTTCTTAGATATTCAGACATTGGATATTAAACGCGTAATTTATTATTTCTACTCGGTATATGTAACTGAATTTTGAGCCTCATGATCCTAAAGGAATGTGTCTCGAAAAATTCAATGCTTTAAATACCTTCTTTACATAAAAGTCTATTACAAATGAATTTTAAATTATATTTATTAATATAATAATATTACTACATTTTATTAGTTTTCAGCCGGTAAGAGATTTTTATAATTAGAAACAATATTAGTCGCTCAAAAAACTCATTAAAATTTAAGCTTGTAATCAGACTCTGTTACGCATATTAATCACTTACAGGAACAGCGCTCAATTATAAATTTTTATGCAGCAATTTTCGTTTCGATTAGTCAATTTTCGAGTTTTCAACAATTCGAGTTTTCGACAATACAAGATGTGCCTCCGGTCGAAAAACTGAGATAACTTAAAACATATTACAAATAACACAAGCAATGACTTCTTGTCTCATTACCGTGTGGCATTATCGCATTTAATTAATAATTATTATCATTATCAGTGCACAGCCACTACATGGATCCACCGAAAGGTGCCTGCATACTCGGGAAGACGCTGCACAAATCGGGAACGCTGTTCGCCATCGGGAACTGCACCGACTGCGTCTGCGACAATTCGACGCTGCGCTGCGAAAAGAGAAGATGTCCAGTTTTAAGATGCAAACGAGAAGTGCAAAACATCCTGACGGGCCAATGTTGTCCCCCGTGCTCAACTGTTGAAGAGATTGACCCAGTAGACGAAGATCGAGTCGAGAGGGGAAAGCACGAAGAAGGGACTGGGAGAAGCTGTTCGTATTCTAACAGGATTTACAA
>UELV01082748.1:0-11798 GCA_900490015.1 Megastigmus stigmatizans | reverse complement strand
GTGTGTGTGTGTGTGTGTGTGTGTGTGTGTGTGTGTGTGTGTGTGTGTGTGTGTGTGTGTGTGTGTGTGTAGGCGCACAGTCGGCAGTAGACGCGCACCGCGATATTATTCCGAAAACAATTGCCTAATGACGTGTCAGTCGACGCGGCGACTCTCTCCGACGAGCTGCGGCATCAGCAACCTAAATCCTCCTGCGGCCGCTACTGCTGAGGTCTCTCTCAGTCGATTTTTAAATAACAGCCCCCAGAGAGACGCTGCCGCTACTGCCGAGGCCTTTTTGCGATCGCACATATAGCACTGTAATGCCGAGGTGCGAGCGTTAGAAAAATCGATGTTTCAGTGTGTGTGGATGTGACTCTGTGCGTGTGTGTGTGTGTGTGGAGCGACGAGAGCGCACTTAGCGAGGTTGATTGAACGCTTATATAGCGACTGAATGCGGTGCAACTTTCGTATAGAGTGTCCGAGGAAAAATTGAAAGGCTGGAACATGTACTTAATTTTCGTTTGACCCTATCGAAACTTTTGCAGACTCTCTTTCTGTTTTTACACAGGTGAAACTTGCACTTCAAATTATATTTCAATTGCAGTTATATTTTGTTCATGTTATACATTACCAGATCTTACAATCATATGAGAAAAAAATAATGACTTTACGTACTTACATAATGTACTAAGTTAATCGACACAAGTTTAACACCAGTTGTACATTATTTTGTTAGTATACTTGTCTAAAATTGAGTTAAAAATTAACTGAATGATTTATTTTGGATCTGTGCCCAAATTGCTACATAGCAGTTTAGCATAGCCTTTTTATTGTTACTTCTAATCATTTCCTCTCGCTCAAGAAGCACATCTATATTTAATCCCATAGTCCATATTTAACGTACAATGAAAACATTGTCCGTGATATTCGCTTTAACGCCACCGAATACTTTCGCGTCTTGCCAAAGGCAAAAACTATATATGTCTAAATATAAGTGTCAAAGCTAATCAACAATTCACGAGAATTTATTGCCTCACTCGCGAAATTGTCACTTCGTTAATATTACTCGCATGTGTACGTTCTCGCACGTGTATAAATAATGCAACGAGTCTCAAAGTTATTTAATATCACGAATGCGCGTGTATATATTACATTTATACAAGTTCATCTGAAAAAATAAAAAAATACATAAGAACAAACCATTTTAAATTATCTATAAATTATAGGAAATAATAGATCTATAATCAAATATAAAAAACAATGTAAAAAAAGAATAATAATATAAAAAAAAATTACCTATGTAATGCATTCTTATAAAATTGTTAATTCAGTTACCCCATCTTTTCTTATAAGGTGCAGTGCGCACAGAGCATTTTATAAATATATGGAAACCGCACGGCGCTTCGGTCACGTAAAAATGACTAATGAGCAAGTGCATTGAGAATGACGGAGAGGAAAAAAGAAGAAGAAGCAAGATGAAAGAAGCTTCCGTTTCCGTGGCGCTCGTGGGACACTCCAGGAAGCCGCGCGTACATATACGTAAAAAATGTTCTCGATGCAAGTGTGCAGCGTGCCCTATAAGATGAATTCGTTACTTACGAGCGACAGGCGACGGAACGGTCAGAACGGCAGCTGTTTTTAATATCGCGCGCGAGGGAGTCTCGAAGCGCGCTGAGAAAATTCAACAGTCCGCGAGTGGCAGCAGCGCGAATTCCGCGAGACCCGGCGACGGTGACGACGGTGCGATCTAAAAATGCGCACGGTGTATAAGCGAGGGGGTTCGTCAACCCGAAAAAAATAATAAAGAAGAGGAACATATCTGCGCCGCGAGCGAGCCTCCATGCAAATACATATATAAGACGAGAAGAGAGAGAGAGAGAGAGAGAGAAAGAGAGTGAGAGAAAAAGCGCAAGGTGAGAGACATTTATGGATAACGACACTGCAGCGAACAGTAAAGCGGTATGTATATACGTGCATCTCGCGGGTCCGCATGTTTATTAATTGGATTTGCATTTCATCTCGCTGGCCGAGCTCAGAGTGTATTAAGAGATTCAATGAGATAAAGTGATTATGTCGTGGTATACGAAAGTATCGCTTATAAGAAATAATAAAGGTCCTGAGCATTATTATGATGTAATCTGCTAAATGTGCACTGCTGCCGACTCGGGCAGGCCCTTGCGTTTAAAAGGTACTTTTAAGCTGATTAATCGATTATTTTAGTCACGGACCTATCTCTTGCAGCATTGTTGGGCTTGTTATTTCATCGATGTTAAACCAGTTGCGATCGATGATGGATCGTGCGATCTCGCGCGAACATCGTGTACAACTTTAAAATCATTTAACATACGAGGATTACAATATTATTATGCCCGCGAACATTAAAACCGTGTACGCTTGCATCGAGTATACAGGCGATTTTCGAAGCAGGTCCTTGCGCGGTGAAAAGAACGTCCGGTGCTATTTTCGAAGCGATAATAATAATATTAGCCTACATATCGTACGCATAAATAACATATGATATTTCGGCGAGATTAACGCATTTTGACATTTTACGGTTAGTTTAGCCGAGCAGGAAACTATAATCATTTATAAAGATTTTCATTGCACCGCAGCTAAGATATGCATTAGATTTATATCGTGCGCGTTGACAAATTTTTTACATCCGATCTCTTAATACCGCAACCTTAAGATTCATCTGAAATTAGCTCCTGAAAATTAATCTTTCCTTTGAACCTTCTTACTTTCAAGTCACACATATGTATATGAAAAACTCGGCTAAACTGCACACTTTAACTCGAAGTGAATTGCAGCCAATGCGAAATCGCATTATCATAATGTCACAGTGCGCTCGCCGTCGATCGAGTATCAATTACTCCACGGAGAGAGAGAGAGAGAGAGAGAAGAAAAAGTCGCCGTAAATTTTCTCGTCAGCGCAATCGCGAAATCGTTTGTTTGCCGCATTCTATTTTTGGCCAGGAGTACAAATGGCGCGCCTTTTCTAATGCACGCGGCGCGGATGAAAATTTCGTAAGAGCTCGGGGACGGAGATCAACGAGGCGCGCAATTTACACTTCTCTTTTTTTTTCCTCTCTCTCTCTCTCTCTCTCTCCTCTTCTTCATCATGTCGATGAATTATCGTCGTGGTCGCGCGCGACGGTACAGATCGTAGCCGATAATAATCCGCGTGGTAGAATGACTCACGATAAGCGCATGGTGTTTACAGCTGACGTCATTGAGTAGCCGTGTATGCGTGTACGAAGCTGCACATAAGCTTTCATTGTCCAATCGTTTACGGGGTCAGGGCGTCTCTCTCTCTCTTTCTCCCTCTCTCTCGCGACGCGCAGCTGTCCCCACATGAAAGTTCGACATCAATCTCGCTCGATTGCATAAAGGGCCTTAATCTGTATCATTTCGCTCATTGTGCGACGTAGAAGGTGCTCGATTAGCCGTGGCTCGATTGCATCCGACCGATTCGTACATGCACACACATATATATCCCATCGCCATCGTCATCCTCGTCATTATATCCCTCCGTCGTCATCGCCATCATATTCGCCGCGAGTGTCGGCTGCGCGATGCCGGTTGTACGCCGTGTGCTGGCTGATGCCACGTATCACATAGCTCGAAAGTTATTAGGGTGCAATATGTCGCTTTAAGTTAATGTCGGTCAGGGCTAACGAGTCTAAAGCCGATATTTATAATATTTCATCCATATCTTCGGGCAGCTACTTCGTGTTTTATCCGCCCAGCTGCAGCAGTAGCAGTAGCAGCGTAGCTCTCTTTAATTGAAGGCTCATTATACCGACGACGCCGCGGCGCCGAATCAGAAGCTGACTCTAAATTTTGGCGCCATTCAGGGTCAGTACGGGTAAAAGTCGGGACTCAATTACTCGCGCGCGAATATACCGCTCACTTGTTCATTATTTTATTTTATTTTTCTGCGCGGCCTTTATACTTGAAAATTCCATTCTCTACAGGCGAGTGGCGCTAAAACAGTAACAACTTATCGCGGCTTTGCGAGCAGGTTAATCCAATTACTACCGTTGTAACTCTTTTTGACTGTGTCACGGCTCGGGGCGCTTAAATCGCTTCGGAATTACTCAACTAATGGATGTAATATAAATTTTTAAGTACATGTCATCATTACCTAAATTATTAAAATGCAATAAAAAAAATGATTTCGAATACAATAAAATTATGAATATTATTGCAGTTTATAAACGTATTTTCATTTAATGTAAATTTCGATAAAAGTAAAATTGGGAATCAATTGATTTTGTATCTGTATATCCAATAATATGTAAAGAATATTAATGCGAAATCGGCTTGCATTCACAACCGATTACATTCATACTCTAATTAGTGGTATTGAAGAATATCGATCCAAATCTAAAGAATTTCAATTCAATCGAAGCTCTATTCATCATAAACAATATAAGATTAGTGTGCTGACCTTGTTGATAGAATCAAAACAGATATTATATATAGAATACAAACATAAAAGAACATAAAATCTATATCCTTTCACAATTATATATAGCGTCTAAAAATATTCGAAAGCCATTAAAAAAGAACATAAGCACTTTTCCAAATCTTTGGGGATCAACATAACGGAGACTCAATAAAAATCAACGACGAATAGAAAACACAACGGCGACCGAAAATTTTGCGTCATCGGTGGGCTTACAAAACCTCAACACGCGGCAATTAAATATAAACCAGGTCGATTATTTAAGCGATCAACACGTATATCATATGACGAAGAGATGACGCTGTGAGGTGCGATGTTCCCTCCGAGGGTCAATCGACGCAGTCACGTAGTCCAGCAGTCTATACATCTATAAAGCTCTCTTTCTGCGAAGCTCACGCAAGATACGCGGTGGATGTAAAACAGGTCCGAGAAACTTTTCCCCTCTCTCTCTCCGCAACGCGCGTGCCGCGATATATACAAGTGCGTCAAATTGTGCTCGCGCGGCGTTGCGTAACGCGTTACGACGCGAAAACATGCAGTCGCCGCGCGCAGCAGCGGTACAACACCACAAGGAGGACGCTCGGTGCGATGTTTGCGCTGTAGCGCGAAGGTAAGCCACCGGCGCTCGGGCGCGCGACTGACTGCTGCGATTGTGTGGGTGGAGAGAAGAACGAGGTGAGTCACTCCAGGCCAGAAATACAAAGTCTCCTTCTCTCTCTCTCTCAGCTCTCTTTCGCGCATTCACATAGTCTGTGTGTGCGTGTTCGTGAGCCGAGCGTCACTTGTCTCCATGAACGTTTCGTTATATTTCGCGCGACATTTGCCCGTGGTGGCCCGTTTTTTTCCTCGCCACACGGCTCTCTCGCGAAGTTCTTTTTGGCGACACACGACTCGCGCGCGCTCCGCGAGAAGGAATCGAGGAGACAACTGCACGGCGAGCGCGAAAAAGAGAAAGCCGCGCACGTATATAGAGGGTGTGTGTGCGAAGGAGCATATATATATGCGATCCGGAATGAGATCCGCTGCCGTGCAGCCGCCAGAGGAGAAAGCTGAGCACACGGGGCGGCGGACGAATGACAGATTAAAGACTTTAATAAATAATAAAAATACAAGCGGCGCGGGGGAATGTGTATATACACTGAATGCGAGCTCGAGAGAAAAGAGCCGAGCGGCATAAAACGTCTTTGCGCGTAATTACTTTTGCCGTTTATTAGCTTTGCAGCGCGCCACGTTCAACGCTCGCACCGCGCGCTTTGCATATTTTGTCGCCAGCAGCTACGGCGGCGGCGGCGGCGGCGGTTGTCGGTCCGTGGGGGACGATAAACTATATCGTTTAAAAACGAAGAAACGGCGAATTGAGCATTGTTCGCGTGGCAATATAAGAACGGACGACGACGTCGAGGAAATAATTGGAGACGTATGCGAGTAATTAAAAGAGCTGCGAGGGAAATCGTAAAAATGCTGTGTGAAAACGAGTGTATAATGTTCGTGGTGGTGGCGGCGGCTGCGCGTGGGGACGAGAGGAGAGATATGCCAGAGAGCATCAAAAGAAATGACAACGCAGCGGCGGCGGCAGCAGCTATATAGCGATTCGAACGACGACGACGACGACTGGCATATATATACCTGTCGTTACCGCCGCGCGAGACCGTTACCAAAAAGAATAAAGATCGACGACATACGATTCGGCCGATCTGCTGCTGCTGCTACTGCTGCTACTTCGGGACTTGCGCAACTAAGACTTTATCGGCGTTTACTTTAATGATGTATTTCGGGTTCACAAATTTCATGACGACGAGTTTGTGAAACCCATTTTGTTATTTATGCTTGTAACGGAACGATACGCGGAATTGGAAATTTTATTTCACCCTTGGCTGATGTTATAAGTTGCTTGAAAAATGGGGATTGCTTTTTTTATATACCAGGTCCACTTAAGCATACACTGATTTTACTTTTCAATTTAGCACCGATTGAACCGATAGCTGAATACAAAATCCTTTTTATTGGGTTCTTTGATATATCATCGTACCTCAACATAAATGCACGAGGTTTAGGATCATGAAATAACTAAGATGTTTTCTTAATGAATAAAAATATTTTTTTAACTTGACATTATTAATCTAATATAATTCTCCGTATCAAAATATAGAGGGTTTAATAAAAGCAATCTCTGTATTACGTAATTTACTGCACTGAAAAATGAATACGTGCATGCCGTCCGCGACAAAATGTACGAAACGAACGTCGAGGCGCGAGGTGCGAAGCGCGAAACTTTGATCACGCGCGAGGATTTTTAACATCAGCAAGTTTTATGTGGATATAGAGTTGGTCTTGTGCGCGCGGGCGAGCGGCGAAATCTCCGTTAGGCATGGGTGCAATCACCGGGGCCGCTGATGAATTTAGAAGGAGGGGGAGGAGTCGCAAGCGCGCCGGGACAAATATTCGCGCGTGGAAGATTCGAACGACGCTATTCTGACAGTTATTCCCGTGTAATCCGGCCGGCGAACCTACGCGGCTGTGCAGCAGCAGCAGCAGCAGCGGCGGCGGCGGCGGCGGCGGCGGCGGCGGCTGTTGCTCTTGTGCCCGAGAGGCGCAGCGATTTTTATAGCGGCTGCTTTTAGCCCCACCGAGTCTCCCCGGACTTTTATTAAGAGGACTATAAGTAACAGGCGAAATAGGTCGGGCTAAATGACAAGCCGAACAGGGGAAGCGAGCGTTAAGCGCAAACAAGAAAAATTAGATGCGAACGACGAAAAGAAAAGAGAACGAGGAGGCAGCCGAGAAAGAGTGTAAGAGAGAAAGAGAGTGAGGTGGGAGACAAACGAACGATGGAGAGATGAGCTCAGGAAGTCGAAAGCCGCCGTTGTCAAGCGTAAAATTAGACACCGGGCCGCGAGAGGCATAACCGAGAGAATGAGATATAGGAATACGGAGAACTGCTGTTGCTGCTGCTGCTACTGCTGGAGCAATGAAGCGAGACCGAGGAGGAGAAGTGTGCGCTTGCCGGTAATAGGAAAGAAGTTGAAGAAAATAGAAAATGCAGTAGACGTCGATATATTTTTGAAGTTAGGAAGGGCGAAGAGATCCTTCCGCTAACAGCTGCGAGGGAGTTTGAGCAATTATAGAAGATCGCTGCCACCTCGTGGGACACATTGTCAGCGCTTAAGGGCTATTTTCGAGCCTATACGCTTAGAACAGGTCAGCCTAGAATTTCAATTTAAAGAACCAAATGCCTGGGCTTGCATGAATGAAACGCGCGTACCCGCAAGGCGAAGATCGTTCGGTGAGATATAACGACTTGAAAGGCGATCAAGCTTATATACTTCTATGCGCAGGGGATTAAGGTTTCTCGAAGGTGTCGGTTCCTGGGATTGGAATGTTTTGTATTATTACGTGTATAATATTTCAATGGAATGTAGAAACAGCTTTCTTAATGATTCATATCGCAATATCCAAATTCAAATTTTTTTTTCCGGTGGAATAAGTCTTGGAAGTGCCGGTGATGTATCTTTGGAAAAAGTTTCTCGTAGACTATATTGACAAAACGTTACACATTTAAAATGATCTATTAAATTAGTCATTAAAGATTTATCACGTTATTGTGTGATAATAATTTTATATAAAGTTTTAGTGGAGTGAGAGTTATAGGAATCATAAATGAAAAATTACTATAGGGTCACGATAAGTAATACGTATTATAGCAGTTTTAGAATTGCTTGAGAGGGGTAATTATTGTCATGAACAATATCAGAGTTTTTAAATAAGATTAACAGTTTTAGTATATCAAGACAAATTTTTTTTGATTGGAATAATGAAAAGGACATTTTGTTCCAAAACCGCAAATTTAGTCACTTTACAATAGACTTCCGACAACGAATAAAATGGAAATTATTTTAAATGATTTCTGGGCAACTAAATACGTTTAAATGCACACAACCTGATTTACAAATATCCGTTAGATTTGTAAAAGATCAACGACCGAAAAAAATTACTTTATTTACAACAGGAAATGGCAAAAACATGAGGAGTACATCACAATTTGTCCTCGTCGTGCTATCGTTTCGCGGGTCCGCGAATGTGAAGCACCCATAAATCAGGATTTTATTTTTGTAACGAAAGGGAAAGAAAAAAGTGTGCATATACACAAACAGATGTTCTTGATCTGGAACCAGTCAGTTTAATTGACTAGCAATTATTTATTCGAATAGACCAAATTACACGAGCTCATGCACTTTCTCGGTACTATAAATTAAGATCGGATGAATTAAAAGCATAGTTTGGCGCTTATAGAGGTGTTTTTGAAATTAATCAATGTTCAGAAGCAACTTCACATAAACGGATCAAATTTGCAGTGCATCATTAAAAAATTTTATAATTATTTAATAAGAATTCAATTGCATGGACTTTTCCTTTTTAAAAAGAAATTACTACACATATTTTATTGCAAGAGAAATTTCAAATCTTTGACTTCATCAAATTTTGTCTACATAAATTTCTTATAATGTATAATCACTCTCTTTTCTCACTTAACACATTGAGCACCATTACTACTATAATCTATTTCTATTTATTTATAGAATCCTTGTAGCATTCGATATTAAGTATTGGAATAAAATAGTGCTAAGTGATCACATATACCCCTATTTATTTTATTAAGCTATAACTTAATAAAATAAAGATTTGCAAAGTATTTTAAACAGAAAATTTGTTATGTTAAATAATAAAACATAATTGGAGATACTAAGCGTCTCTGCGCTGGCACCGTGTATAAATAAAGTTACGTGATCTTACAAAGAGTAAGCTATCCTTTCTAACTGGCAAGCTGTCTGTAATGCTGTTCCAAAAAAGTGTATCGTTAGTGCTACTCTGCTGCTAATAATCTGTGAAATTCTCTAAATGAATTAGAACGCTGACGCCACATTACATACTGTATGCCGAAGCCAAGTAACGTAATTCGAATGAAACTTGCTTGACCCTTTTCGTTTCATTTATATTCCATGTGGCAACAGAGACAAACTAAACGCTGATAAATTCACTTGGAAAATAAGGATGTATTATGAGAAATGAAATTTTTGAACCTTTTGCGTATTTGTATTTTAATGTTAGGCTTTAAAAAGTCAATATGAACATAAAAATTCAAACTAATTAATTTTCTTATATTTAGAACATAGATATACTGCAGATCTACGGCCAAACTCGAACAGTTTTAGTTAGTCTTAAAATCTTCGACACAATAGAAAAAGCTGAAACATCTGAAAGCGACAGTTTATTCCGATTCGGTCGAAGATCTCTGTCAAGCGAATGCATGAAAATATGCTTGTTTCTGGCAAGTCACTTTTTGGCTGCTGACGATTACGACAGCGCATTATTACGTGAAGTTGGCAAGAGTCGGCGTAGGCCGAGGTCAGCACTATCGTCGACTCTCTGGCAGCTTTTAGCGAAGCATTGATTTAACGTTCAACTGTAAAAGCTATCGGAAGGACCTTGACGCGACTTGGCATTTTAAATCTATACAACAGAACCTAAAATGTCATTTATTCTCAATATACCCTTATTTCCAAAACAAAAAGGCTTCTCTTTCATCGCTCAACCAAAAGGATTTATGGGCTAAATGTATATATTATTTGAGCCTTGGATGGTAGCTAACTTTGATTGATTAAAGTACATATTGACGATCGTTCGTTCTTATGCAATTTAAGTAAGGAAAAAATTATAAATTGTGTTTGGATCTATGATCATTACATTGTATTTGTTTTTTAATGTATACATTATACATATCGGGATTGCAAGAATACATCCTTCATAAAAAGTAAACAAGTAAAATCAGTTTTAAAACACAAAATTATATTTTTGAAACAATGTTTATTAGCGGGTCTTCCTCATATATTTGGCACCACTCAATGTTTAATGTACATCTATATGTAAAGTCAAAGAAACTTCTATTCATGTAAAATTAAAATTTTATAATCCACTCATAAAAAAGTGATGGCCGGATGTTGTGAAGCACTGAAAGACACGATTTCATTGGTTACGGGAGGATATCAGTTTTGACTTGCACGTTTAAAATATTGTTACATAAATTAATATTTTAATTCAAATTTATGAAAGAATTTCGTATGTTCGTTTGAATAGATTCTTAAACAAATCATTTAGTGTATAATTCTTTCAGAGTTTGTATAAGGATTTTATTTTAAACTAAATTCTGTTTTATTATTTTCTAACTTCAAAAATTAGAATTCGTTGTGATTATATTGTTTTAAATGACACTAATAGTTTGTGAAAAAAATTATTAATAAAAGAAAGACACATAATATATTTTTTAATATTCAAGTATTGGTTAAAGTTTGATTAATGGCCCGCATAGAACAAGTATTAAGAGCGCAGAGCGCGTATGAATTTTGCTAGTTAGTTAAAAATATAATTTAAGAAAGTTTTTCATTAATATTGCCATTTATTGGACTATTTTGATAAATCATATTGTATTTTTTATATACAAAGCGAGGACAAGAGAAAGTTATTCTATAACTATGTACGAGGCAGAAATGGGACGGAGAGGGCGGGAGAGAAAAACAAGAAGGGACAGCGAAAGACGAAGAGACTCTTTTTCTCAAGAGAGAGAGAGAAAGAGAAAGAGATAAATATTCATTTTATTTTACGCAAAATGTAATGCTCAATATAGTGCTACATGTAATTTAAATTCAGCCTTTTGTAATAATAAATAAGCTGATGCAGTCAATATTCTAATATAAATTTCAATTTTTTCCTACGATTTTTTCACCAAAAGATACAGGATCTTAACTTCAGGTGACATTCGTATAATTTAGGGAAAAAAGGGCTAAGAAGATGTGCCAGGATTAGAAAGATTTCTTATTTACTGTTAAAGTTGGTATTCTGGCGTTTAACAAAATAGGGGAGAGCGGGACAATCGTGGCAGGCTGGGTCACTTTGGCAGTCAAAATTTTATTATTTCATAAAAATATTTTTGATTTTTTATTTTTATTACTAGATCTTTTATCAAAAACGCTTCTTTTTATGCATTTAATCTTATAGAAATAAAATATTTTTTTAATATAAATTGAGGTTGAAATTTAGAGTTCCGTCTTGCCGACGGTAAGTAGTTTTCAGTCGTTCGTTAAAGTTATTAATTTATATTGATACAAAAAGCTTAACTCTCGAACATTAATTTCATTTTTTTTTTCATTGCACGATTAAAGACAAAAAAGTTATTCTCAACTACAAAAAAAGTGCTTAGCGGGGCACGTCTGGCAGCTAAGACGGGGCACGTTTGGCGTGAGGAGCACGGTGTCGCTGTGAACGCTGAATCAAAACAAACGGTCATAACCTC
>UELV01082747.1:0-13314 GCA_900490015.1 Megastigmus stigmatizans | reverse complement strand
TATATATATATATATAGAAAGACCCCCCCCCCTCCCAGAGAAGCGGGTTGCTGATGCGCAAGATGTAAGAAGGCAAAGAGAAAGAAAGGCAAAAGAGAGCGTCGTGCGTCTGCCCGTCCGAAACCCCGAGCGCAGCCTTCCAAACTCAATCGTATAATGAAGTTCCTGTTGTCAGGGATGCTGGCGCGCCGGAAACAGCAGCTCGCCCTATGGACGATGTGTGCCCGTGGGACGCGGCCCCCGCCATCGCCTCGTCCGGGCGGACGCCGTCGGCTGAGCTGCCCACGACCGCTTCTCCAGCTCCGGCTGCCAGCTCGGTTGTCCCGGCCTCGACTGCCCCGACAACGACTGCCCCGCACTCCGAGCAGCAGCAGCAGCCGCCACAGGGAGCGCGGACCTCGAGGAAGAACTCGTCCCAGCTGGACTCGTGCTCCTCGTCCTCGGACGTGAGCGTGGCGATAGCCGAGGTCTCGGAGCGGCTGAGGAAGACGAGCATGGCCGATCGCTCGGGCCAGCACCATCCGCACCACCACCACCACCACCACCACCATCACCACCACCACCAGCATCATCAGAGCCCGAGCAGTAGTAGTAGCGGAGGAGGAAGCAGCAGCGGAGGACCCGGACCGATTCAGCGCAACTACTCGGTGGGCTCGGCCCAGACGACCACTAGCGCGAGGGTCAAGCTGTCCGAGACCACGAGGTTCAGCGTCTCCACTTGCAACTTTCCCTCGCCCCAGCACTCGTTCGACCTCTCCTACGTGGCTATCGCCGCGGCGGCGGCCACGCCGACCGACCTCGGCTACGGGCGCAAGCTCTTCCACGCCTCGGGGAGCTCGGTGGCCGAGCTCACGCCCACGCGCTCGGTCAACACGGTGCCGGAGGAGGCCGAGCACCAACAGACGACTAGGTCAGACATCCCTTCTAATAGCTATAGTTCTTTTTTTTTTCTTCTTTCATTTTGCACACGCGGCGCTCATGCGATAATGCTCGTGGCTGGTCCACTAATGAAAGAGAGATTGCGTCGCGAAACTTAGTCCTCTCTTATGCTCAACGCGGGAACCTCGCCTCTCGGGAACTTTTTATCGGCCTTGCAAATAACTTTCAAAAGAAGCTACTCCGGTGCATTATAAAACTTTCCTTATACGCATCCATTCCAGCAATTTTACCACGACACTTGGCAATATTAATTTTTAAATTTTCTCGTTTTCATTAATTATTTAAGTGTAAAATATATAGCAGTGAATAATGTTCAAACCATGCCATTAACATAGTCGTGACAATCACTTATAAGAGTTAATTCTGTTACTTCAATGATTTTAATCAAATCATATAGATGAGTGCAATCCATAGTCTCTAATATTTACATTGTATTTCATAGTGTTAAGGTAGATTTGGCTCGAAGCGTTCAAAAGCAGAATCGCTTGATTTTGTAATATGTTGTATAGTTTAAACTAATATGTATCAATAAAGTAAATTTTATATTTACTTTATTGATACATAAAAAAGAGGCCCAGTTGTCTATCAATAAATATAAAAAAGTAGGTATAGTCTCAAAATCAACCTTGATTAACACAGAGATTAATAAAGATTCAAAATTCTTTATTACTGACACCGTTTCGTTTGTTAATTTGAACCTTTTTAAATCTGCTTTATAAGGAATAGAATGCGCGAGAGAAAATACGGGATGCACATTTTATTTTTTAATATGAATAACTTTTTTTAATCCAATTTCATAGTTCGAAAGTTTTAAGATTATACTTTTTACCTGAAAAATTATGCCCATGAGATTGAAATAAAATATGGTGTTTAAAGAAATTTTGCGAAACTTAAATAGTAGCTTACGATATAACGACGTAATGAACATAATTTATTACAAGTCAGTGCAGTACGGTCTCTCGTGAGTGAAGTCCTTTACGTGCAGGATTACATAAAAACATTAAAATTGAGCTTAAATTTCACTGAAAGAGCTAGATTCCAAAAGCTGTCTTTCTACATTTGTCTGTTTCTACTTATATATATTAAGAATATATGAATATTTCTCTTCGAGTAAAGGGGTGAAATTTGGTTTGAATTAAATATCTTTTCAAATACTTTAACCAGGGTAAAAACCCTACCTTATACATAGAATATATTTTTCTCTGAATTTGACACGAGACAATGATCGGGGTCAAAGTCGATCCGCAGCCTTCAAAAATAATTTTACTTTGACCGGAGTAGTCTCGAACGCTTCTTCAATCTTCTAATGTACCAGATCACACACTGATTCTTATTCTTTGTCTCGGGCACAGAACGACGGCGAAGGCACCGCTGATAAGCATAAGTGCGATAGTGGGCGATCTGCCAGAGGACATGGAGCCGCCGGGACTGGACGACGAGACGACGACAGAGACGCCGGACACGAGTAGCGATTGCGCCCTCATGAGCGAGCCCGTGACCCAGGCCCAGAGTATGTCAGAAGTCGAGGAGGACACGACGAGGCGGGACGAGCCACCGCCGCCGTCGCCGCAGCAGCAGCAGCAGCAGCAACGGCCGTCCACGCCGAGATTGCCGACGGAGGAGAGGCCCGAGGTGGCAGCTACCAGCGATGAAGCCCGACCGACTGCCAGTGCGTCGCAGGCCGTGGCTGATCCTGCGCGGGAACCGGACACCCAGCAGGATAAGACCGCCGAGCAGCAGCGGCAGCAGCAGCAGACGGCCGAGACTGGCGACGCCGCGGCAGCGACTGCCGACCCGGCCGCCTCTCAGGAGCAGCGAGACAATAATGTTAACGAAGTTTGTCCATGGGAAGACGAGTGAGTCTTTGTCTATTCATATCTGCACGTGCTAGAAATCACTTTTTCTACCTTACGACTGTCTTTTTTTTTTGTTAAATAGTATCTCTATATAAGGTAAGTGACCCAGTGACTGGACACGACTAGTGAATGGACAGCACTAGTATTTGGATGCGTTCGACCAATCACAACCAAGGAAATCGTCCAGATACTGGGGGTGTCTAATCACTAGTACATGTTCTTAAGTGTCCATTCACTGGGTCATTTACCTTAAGTATATAAGAAAAGACTGCCTACAATAATTGTAAGATCAATATTCCACGAAAAATTTTGAAAAATGATTTTTATGAGATTTTCAATTGTAATTCTTTACCTTCATATTTTTAGTCAATATGATTATTTACTATTGACGTTTTACTACTTATAGTAGTAATGTTTCACCGGTAATGTACCGCGCCTCGAAACTTATTAAGAAATATAAACATCGATTCTAGAACAACATCGTGGAAATAACGTCAGTAGCAACCTTTGTATTTTCTGTGTATCTAAACAACGTATACTACAGGGTATATACTGTAATACTAAAAATGATGTACTAATTTTTTCTGTAATTGTGGGGAACTACCTGACTATAGTATTGGACACTTTAATAAGCTTATATTTACAAATTTCGTTAAAAAATATCGCTCAGACTTTCTTATTCCTTATTATAATGTTTATGCTACAATTTATATTTTATTTATTACTCGAGTATTAGCTATGAAAGTAAATTATAGACGAATAATATATTAAAAAAAATGAATAATTTAATTCAGATATTACCATAATGTATATAATATCCATCATGGAAATATTTAATAGCGATATATTTTTCTCTATTATTAACTCTATCATTTGAGTGGAATTATTTGAAAATATTTTTTAAAATAATATCTTCCTCGATATTATCTATTTCATACAGTTTGGCACAATTATACAAATAAGAAAGCTCATTATTATATAACTCTACTGTTCTACTTTTCTATGAAATAACTTTATTATCGACTTTTCTATTCATAATAAAAATTGAATCTAAGCAATTTTGTAAAATGGCATCTCAAAAATTAAATAACTCCCAATTTTTACATATTAAGAGACATTTACAATGAGTCTTAATTGAAGAAAAATAAAACTAATTTATAATATATTTTTCAGGGAAAATTGTAGAGTGGACGCGCCCTATGTAAAAACCTATGCGACGTTAGGTTATTTGTAAGTGCTTATCTCACGTTTTACACTTAAAGAAGAACTTTACAAATTCAATATCTCCATTTTTCTCCAAATCTCTAATCTCGAGTGTCTGAAGCTTTTGCGCACTGCGTCGCATGGCGAACGGTCTACTCTTCTGTAGAAAAAAAAAACTTTTCTGCGTCTCAAATGTCGCGGAGTCGAATACCAAACGAAAACTTTTGCCCACGTTACGAAAGGTATGTGCTGTCCGTCACAGCAAGATCAATTGCAGTAAAATAATTAAGAACAGAATTAAAGCTTAAAACAATGGAACAGCCAAACATTGATGCGTAAGCGTTGCCTTCAAAATGCTACAGATAATGTGTTCTCGCGATATAGGATAAACAGAAAGAAAACAGTAACCAACACAGATGGAGAATATATACCACGAGAACACGATAATAATTAAACAAACCACAAACGAGACGACAGCATGGCCTAAATGATTATAATTTTTTTTTCCTCAAGCTCGTGAGTGCAAGAGCGACGAAGCTTAGCTGAAATTTTAACTGAGAGAATTTTGAACAAAAATAGAATACGTTTGAAGTAGGGGATTTCGATTTAGCGAACACACGCGTTGTGCTGTAGATGTAATGTTACGGGATTTTTCGTGTGCACAGAGTTTTTTGAGATTGAAGCGCACTAACTGCACCCTAAGTAGTGAATCTCTAATTCGTCTTTCGGTGAAAAGAAAAGGGTAGAAAAAAAAATAAATCGTCTTGTTGTCTATAAAAGTTATATAGTGTTGTATTTATGATAAATATGAAATTGTATTGATTATTATCAAAGTGCCATATGCAGTCTTGGTGTAGTGTTGAACCAGATCAGACGAGTAATTACAGTACCTATAGCGCATAAGTGTTGGAATCGCAGGGATATTCAGCCCATAGTTATCTCTAGTTACTGTTATCTATGATTTACAACGAGATACGGTTCAGGGGATCCTGTCAATAATGAGCCCACTGACCAATCCCCTGGATCGATCTCTCACACATTAACAAGTTCAAAGTTTCGCGCGTATATCCTTATGATTTTCTTCCGAAAACTTCTTTTGAAAAAGCCATAAAGTACCCGATGTTCGTTTTACCAAAAACTACACCTTTTGAAATATTATTATTATGCATTACTTTGTCCGTTGTGATTTAACGCTAATAAATGTTGTTGTGTTAGTTAGACAGCTTATCAGTGTTTTCGCACCGATTTTAAGAAAACAAGAAAAGAAACTCTTCTAGTCACAGAGGAGCTTAATGATAAAATGAAAAGAATTAATGAGATAAATAAAAGATAGCCGAGAAACTTTTGTCTCGCCGATATAAGTACGTGTTTGTTAGATGCACTGAACACATTCAGTGCGCTCTCTAGTTCGATATCGATGTTTTTTCGTGTCTAATTCATTCCTATAATGAGAAAAGAAAAATAAAATAATCAACGTGAATTCGATGTATAACGTAGTTTAATTATCTCTATTCTATACTTTGCCTATATGAAACGCTGTGAAAACCAACACGAGGGAAACCCATCGACGGCGTCCGCAAGCCAAAGACGCCGTGCGACGGTGTTTTCACACCCATAATGCCATTGAGCGCTTATTATAATCTATTTGCGTGCGTGTGCGTGTGCGTGTATGTGTTTTTCGTGTATTGTTCCCTAATAAAGCCAGACGCTAGTCAAGACGACTATACGCTAATATTCGATGCGTGACGTAACTTTGTGCCTCAAATGGAGGCTGTAAACTTAGTGAATCTTTGAAAATTTTAGAAAGAAAAATATAACTTGAAGGTGCAGAAACCTTCATTAATAAGCGTAGGCATTAAAAGCTTGTATAAGAATTTTACTCATCGAGTCGTTTTCGAGTTTGTGCAATGCGTTAATTCATAAATACTACTCTTTGGAATATGAACAATTGATGAACAAAACATTTATTGATAACCGCGATTACTAGATTTTGACGTTGCTTTTTTAAACTCTTGCTAGACGAGAATCGCATAACCATTACAGTGGAGGATACACTTGTGAATTCTTCAGAAAAATAAACAAATAAAAGCTTGCCCAATGTGATAGATAAAAACATTCTCTTTGCGAGCAGCTATGCTGCCCATTGTTGTGACGGACTTGACGGATATTCGGTTCGAGGCTGTACATACGCGAATCTTGTACCAAAAGTGGAGACTTCCTTAAATCTTCGGAACACTTCTTTTCTAACTATATAGAAGAAGAGACTACTACTGATTTTTTTTTACAAGAGAATCATATACAGATCCGTCAAAAATGCGACGTGGAACAAAAGATGCTTCAGGCACTCGAGTCAGAAATATGGAGGAAAAAGCGTATAAGGTAATTTGTAACGACGATACTCTTCATTGAAGCTCAGTTTAAGTTTAGTGTCGTTCTTATTCATTAAAAAATGATAACAAAAATATGCAAAGAAAAAAGAATAAGCAGTTGTATAAATTCGGAATTCCGCCGCCAACAACACACGGCACGATTTAGAGTGAAGAAAGTACTATATCCGATCGCCACTGGCGCACACTCTCTGTCTCTCTCGTTCATTTTTGGATATTCTTCGAGTGAATAGAAAGAAAGGAGAGACTCAGAGAGGAAAGAGACACACACAAGCGGGATCCATGAGCTGGAGAGCGAAGTTAAAAATAATCAATCAAAAAAAAGAAGAGAAGATTATACGAGGAAGAAAAGTCGTGCCGAATTTTTTCAAAACCGTGAATGCAGTGTACGTAATATATAAAAAATAAGTAAATAATTAAATTAAACAAAAGCGGGTCGAGAATCGACGCTCGATGATTATTGTACGCGCTTATCGTTTTATTGACCCGTGCGATTAGAAAAGAGATGAACTTGTTATATATATATATGTATATGTACGATTGTACCGAATGATATTACGTAAACGCCATCGCACACATAACGAGAATCGAGGGGGCACACGCAAGTTTATAAATACACTCTTTTGTCTCATTGTGAAACTTTACTTTTTCTCGAGATCCAGTCTCTAAGTATAATGCCAAAAAACGATGTTGTGAAGGATGCTTCGAGGGGCGGAACTTGGATATTTGTGACAAGAATAAAGCAGTAAATGCAATTACGGAGCCTGTCAATTTCGGCCTCTTTTCAAGGCTCAATTCACAACTGTAGATTTATTTTATCGATAAACCTATCGATTAATGTTCTGATATACGCGAAGACTTTAAAAATGCTTTAAACGATATTATTATTTGTTACTTAGATTACCAATTTACATAAATGATCAATGTTTACAAATGTAAAAAAAATTGTCTAGCATATAATTTAAATCATTTAATCGATGTGTTCATCACTTTAGTTAAGTCACGCACTGAACTGATTTCTCGAATGAAATTTTATATAGTAAAAGAATGAATCCACCAAAGAAGTCCGTATTCATTGAAAACACTTAAGAAATTGTTTAAATTTCTTTAACGAATGAATCTCGTATGTTTTTCTCTTGTCATAGAAGATATATATTACAATTAACGTAATTTATACAGCCAATAGGGCACGACGAATGAAGCGCTTAAAGCAAAAGAATCGGCTTGGTATCAAACATTGTTACTTGTTTAATTAGACGCGTAATTGGTTGTTGAGGATACGCTCGTATGCAATACCTCGTGGTTTTGTTACAAAAAGAAAGACTGTGTGTGTTACGTCCCATTTATTTACTCGTTTTTTAATTTTTATCTTTTTAGTTTTTAATACAATTTATACAAGCGATTAGCAACTATATTTATAATTATTTGATTCAACTTATCATTCCTTTTTAGCACTTCGAAAACTATGTCATTAACTATTAAGTCTACACAAATTTCAATATGTATACTGAAAGGTGCCTTTCATTGAAAAACATAAACTTTATTTAAGGTAGTTCGATCGATGTACGATTTCCGTGATACTTGACGAGCACAATTTCTAATACGTACAAATTCGAAAATGTAAAATGTACAAAGTAAATTAAAAGTCTTTTATAATGATTTTGAAAAGTAAATATTTTTACCGGTATGCATGAAGGAAGTATAATACGTAGTAGTGTCGTTATGCACAAATTTTAGGTTTACGTTAAAAGTATTGCTGGGAAATTAGGTTTGAGCGCTCGCCACCTTTTGTAATCAGTTTTGTAATCTTTTAAAATTTCATCAGATTTATCGTGTTTATGATGGATTATAGGGAGGGTGATCGAACCACCTTGCATAAGCAGGCCCTGTATTTTGAGCTTCAGATGATTAAAGGAAGACAGAGGATTTGTGTTGGCTAATAATTAATCACGATACTTTTCGACGTGCGCGCAAACGAATGATTTTTCGCATAGCTCAATCGGAAGACTGAAAACGTACCTGAAGAAATAAACCACAGAAAAACGAAAAAAGCGAAGAAGAATAAGGAGAGATTAACCAAATGCATTAATCGTCCGCCCACTCGACCCGATCACCTTGAGTGTGCACCCCTCACTCTCTCCAACTTAACGTCAGACTTAATAAAAAAAAAAACAAGTAATTACAAAAAGGTTGTAATAAATATTAAAAAAAAAAAAGAAAAAAAATACATGAATTTAAAGTCGTCGACGATTATCGTTTCTCGCGTCTCCGAAGCATTAAAGTCGCGCGTCCTGACATCCTCTCTCTCTGATCTTCGACTAATTCGCAGAGGAGAAAGATATTATACTTGTCTCACTCTTCGTAGTTAGTCTCGTAGAGTTGTAAGAAAGACAAAATAACAGTCATACACTCGCGCAAATTGCTTGTTACCAGAATGAAAAAAAATGACAAAAAAATATATATTAAAAAATAAAAAAGGGTATTCAGCAGAGGGTCGCGGTGGGAAAGCGCTCGAAAGGTGCTTGGAGATATTTCAGTTGAAGTTTACCCCTTTTCGCTTGGTTTGTTTGTCAACGGGATGAAGCCTTCTTTACTTAACTTATTTTGTAATCCATCAGTCCTTGTTGATGAAACTCGGTGAAATTTTATAGTAAGAGATTAAACGACATGCCCTTGCGTACCTCAAGCGAAGCACATTGTTAAACAGTTTTAGAAGTTTAAAACTCGTTTCGTCATTAATACTCATATTATAAACTGTCTGATTTGAATCACTTTTCAAACATTTTATTCGTAGATTATAAAACATGTGTAAAAACGATTCTATAAGATTACGCAAAAAAAGCAGAAAACATAATTAGTAAGACATGTAGGGTGTTGCATATAAGAGATCTACCAATCAAGTTTCTGTTGATGCACCCTTAAAAGATTGTAGCGCACCAACACTTACCTTACGTGGAGACAAACAAAACGGTATGTACAGCGATAAAATTGAAAAGTGATTCAATGGTTTGAAAGTTTACAGCTTCGACGAGGAAAGCTTGTCGCGTGCCAGGCTATATATGTAAAACGTCGACAAGAAAACTAGGAGATATTTCACTTTCCGTCAAAAATTCAAAGCAGCTTACACGTATCGTACAATAAAAGAATGGAGGCAGCCGTTAGGACATAAATATATATATTACTTTGTTCAAAGAGCCATTCTCAAGTAAGTGCCATAGACGCTCGTATATACGTGATAATTATATATACATATATGCATATATAAAAAAAATCGTTCGCCGGCCTTTCCGCGCTTTAACGTCGCCCAAGCGCCACCCGCCACACGTCTCGCATAGGTGCTGAATCATTATTGAATGTTTCAAGAGTGAAGAATATATTAATTAACAAAAAAAAAAACAGAAGTAAGATAACAAAAATTAAACGCAACGAGACAATTATCGAGTCTCTCGCCTTTTAAACTCTTCTCAGTGGGTGATAATGTAATATGCGATACACATAATGTGACGAGACGAGCGTGCAACAGAGCTGGGGTTTTGGGGAAATACGTAAAATTAAATTGCAAATGAGAAGAACTGCGCGTAGCAAAGGCGAGAACATAGGTGATAAATGTTTGATTATATAAAAAAATCGAGATTATTATGATTATTATTATAAACATGTACGCCAGCGATGTGTTAAATAAAAATAAAAAAAAAACAGACATTTAAAATAATTATAATGATAACAAAAAAGTAATACCAAAGAAATCATGGAAAAGCTTAAGGAAAATGTGGAGTGCTATTAAGACTAAAAAACTTCTCAAAGTACGGTAACAAATTATGGACGTTAATTAGTTGCATAGGGCGGTAGATCGATGACTAAGAGATTAATAAGTAAACCAAAAAGAGGAAAAAAAACGACAAAAAAAGTCATAATATGTAAAGATTCAAGATCAGGTGATGTCTTTATATTACACTACGTAAGTAAGTGCGCTAGTGGCCAAGTGCATCGTGCACCGTTTCATTTTCGAGCTGCGTTTAATGTTATTTCTTCGAGGATTATATTATTATGATTATCATTATCATTACTATTATGATTAACATAAAAATTAAACGTAAGTGCGCGTGATATCGAGTGAGTGGCTGAACAGCTAAAAATGCATCCCGCATTAAAGTGAGAAAGAGCTGAGAGAATGAAAAGAGAGCGAAAGAGAGAGAGTAATTGCGAGAAAAGGGGATCGAGAGCGTGAGGTAAAAAAGACAGAAGTAAATGAAAAATGTTACTAGCTAGAAATTATACCGTTATAGAATGTAAAGGGCTTTAGTGTATATAGTTTTGTAAAGTGTTACTAGCGATCGAGGAATACGTAGTTGTGATCGCCTTTTTTGTGCCGGCGGTTCAATCGCCGGCGCCCGTGCGAATCTAATTGAGATGTTACGGGAAAAAACTATATAATGTATATGATGACAATGAAAGAAAAGACCGGCGGACGGTGAATTCGGAGATTATAAAGGAGAAAAATTACGAGAAATAAAAACAAATTATGTGAAAGTCGCGAAAAGACGAAAGAGGACAACTATAAGAAAAAAAAAACTGTTATCGAAACGACGCGTAAATAATAATCGACTGTTTCATTAAAACGCCGATGTGCATAGTATATTATGTATAAATGTGTAAGCATTGTACATAATATATGATATACACATTAATATGTAAGCTGTCAAATAGAATGTCCTAATATAAAATATAGTGCCATTAAATTGATTATTGTCTTTTAAATGCCATGAATAAAAACTCTGCTGTGTTTAGTTGATTTCTTAATGCACATTAAAAGCAATGCATACTTATTTTATGAAATGTATTACACTTTAAAGTTAAACAAATAAATTTTGGATTATTGATTGCATAATCTTTTTTAATTTTTGAAATTACATAAACTGTTTCAATAAACTAACTTTATATCGACGTTTCGATTGGCCATCCTTTTCAACGTTTGAATAATGTGTAGACTCATTTAGTTAATGTATTTTTTACTGTACATTTATACTTGAGCTAATTTTTGACACTGACTAGACAATTTCTCGAAAAAACACAATCCTCAACAGTGAAAGATGCAGACAATAAATATTAAAAATAAAATAGTTGAAACTGCATCAGGAATCGACTTAACACTAATCCTATTTCCAACGTTTTAGTTTTGTTTTTCTGAAATATTAAGTACCTATACTAGTTATTATTTTTTTCTTTACATTTTTCACTTTATCAGATACTAAAAATACTTTCTGATTTCTAAATAGATGTGTTTTAGTTAATATTTAATAGGTATACTAAATGAAACAAAATATACTAATTTTGTGCTGCAAGAAATTAGGAATTACATTTTGCAAATAAATATAATTTTGATTATAAGCCATTAGTTTTGCATTCTTATAATAAAAATGATCGACCACATAATTATCAAAAATTACAAAAAATATTTTTATATCAAGTTTTTATTTATGAATATACTTAGTTCTGTTATATTTAACTTTATTCAAGATCACTCTTCTAAATACCACAATGATTCCAACAAAGAATTCAGACGCAACTGAGTTATGCAGACACCGGATCCCGTAGTGGAAATTTTAATCTCCAGCTCTCGATTAATTCATAACTCGCAGAATGTATCGTCGTTACTTTTCGACACAATGTCGCGACATTTAGTACTGCATGCAACCCGCATTTAAAAAAAGTATATTTAATCCTTTTCTAATATACAAGTTTTTTTTTATCGAATTTGGTAGAATCAACATTTTAAATTAATTCACTAATTTATACTTCTTTATGTTTTTCTAAATGTTGCAGAGAAAGTGATGTAAGTTAACATTTTATGCTGCTTAAATCAATCAATTACATTTATAGAGAAATGATTTAATAATTATATTCTTGAATAGCACTTTATTCACTAGACTATAGATATAACGATAATAAAGGATTAACTTTCATATTTACTTTAGTAGATATAAAGAAATTTACTAGAAAATCTATCCATTTTTGTTTTCATATCAACTATACTACTATAGATACAGTAATTTTACGTGAATCATTTCTCTATCAATAATGGAAAATATTTTAATAAACATTATGGTAGGTAGGTAGTAACACGTCTTTCAATACTGAGAAATATAATTTTTGCAGAAATTCTACTTTAAATTTTCCATTTTCATCAATAAAATTAAGGGTGCAGCGAAACTGGGAGATTCTTTCCGGATATGATTTTGTTTTTCGATATTGTAAGAACGTCTTTTTTCAGATCTAAATATGAACATGAATCAGGTAGACTTTATAATTTATTTATAAAATAGAATTAGCTACTAAATTAATTACCTTTATGTATTAACTAAAGTATTCTTTTTGCAAAACATGATTTTAAAATTCACAGCGATAATTCAATTTACTACTATAATTTTATATATTATAGTTATTGTAACTACAAATCAGTAAAAAATAAAGATTTACTGTTATTTTAGATTATTAATATCGTAAGAATTAAAGTGAAGAAACATAGGTCATAATTAAGTAAACTTGTAAAGAGTGTAAAAACTAATTAATCAATCGCTTAAAATTTTGTTAATTTATTAAGTATTTACTTTTTTAAAACATAAGAAAAATAAGAAAAGTCAGTTCAGTGTAATACGCAGTTTTTTTAATTTTTTAATCTACATAAACTTATAAATTACGAATATTCATATCAACACTTTTTTACTTTTTATGAAGTTAGATCTTAAAATTATTTTGAAAATCAGTACACTTCATTATTTATTATTTTTACCTACGTATGAAACTGCAACTATCTTTTTAATAAGTTCCATCCTCGTTATTTTCAGTTTAACACTAAATAGATAACGTCCTGCTGCCTGCACTCGATTGGAGTTTGCATACCTTTAAGGGGGGTATACACCTTAAATTTT
>UELV01082745.1:0-16869 GCA_900490015.1 Megastigmus stigmatizans | reverse complement strand
AAAGCTGAGAAAAAAATACACAAAATCTAAGTTTTACATATTTTTGTTGAGTTCATTTAGGTAGTTTAAACACGAGTTGAACACAGCGAGTTTTGGCGCTCGCGCGCCGTGCTTGGAGAGTTGACGTGAAACGCCTCATATATATAGATATGTATAGGCTTTTTCAACAGTAAAATAATGAAAACCTCAAATCGCGATCGAATTAATGTTTACATAATATACGTTATCCGCGCGAAAGCACAAAAACACGCCGATCAAGTATAGTAAAATACAAAAAAAAAAGACGCGTTAATCTAATCCATCAAGTGGAATGAGTCAAGTGCGGTACGACACTCTATTAGCCGTGCCATTTAGGTAATCGATCTCAGCACAAAACACTGCGCATACAGAGCTGCAAGTTACGTACTAATTTGTTCTCACGCTAGAACACTTATACATATACAATCCGCGCCTATCTACTCTTATCTCCTTTCGCATTTCCTGCAATGAGAAAATATTACATCGAGTTCAAGAACACATTGTGCGCGTGCACATCTCAAAGTTTCGAAGCTCGATCTTTTCAATAAAGAAATTTAATCGAAAATTCAATGCAGCCCCGCGTATATAATATACAATAACCCACTGTGCGTTGCGTTAAATATAAACCTAGTTAGATTGCGCAACTCGAATACAATCCCAGCGATAAACAATAGAGAGCATGGACATCAGCGAAGTTCATTCAAGGTTTCGAATCCCAGCTATAGCTCTATATATATACACATATACATATTATATAGGATGTGAAGCGATAAGCGACTTACTTGAAGGCGACCGAGACAGCGTTCTCCGGCACGTCGAAGTGCACGATGGAGATGTGCCGGTAGGCAACGAAGTCGACGAGCACATTGCCGGGCTGATGGGCGATCTTTTCGAGCCAGGCGGCGAGTACCGAGTCCGGACCGTGAAAGACTAGGCCCCATGCCAGCAGCAGGACTATCTCGTACCGCGGCTGCATGACGATTCCCCGGCTCGATCTTCGGCCAACTCCCACATAACACTTGCAGCCTCGACGAGCACCGACTGCTGCTGCTTCTGCTGCTGCTGCTGTGTTGCGTGTGCAGAGCAGTTTTATCAGAAAAGACAATGATTGGAGGCGTGGGATTTACGGAAAGGATCGAGAGCTCTGTAGTGCATTTGCATAGGTTAAATTTCGCGAGACGTCAAGATTTTATACAGGCCAGGGATAATTTTGAGGTTATTATTAAGCGCGATCGTTAAAGTGTCACTGCGGGGATACGGAGAGAGAAAAATTGCGTATCGTGCTTGATTCGACCTGATGGAATCGTTTAAGAATAAACGAGCAACAAAGACTTTTTAATAAGCCTACATTGAATTACGGTGTACTCTGAATCATTGCTAATCGACATACATGATACATAGATATAATGACATTGCGTAAAGTACACCAAGATAATCATCCCCTTATAAAATTTTATCGCAAAAATTGACTTGCACACAAGGAAATAGCTCAAATGACGATTCAGAGATAAGATACAGTTGGCAAATCGTATTGTTTAACACCTTTTTGTTTCCATTTATTCACGAATACTCTTAAAACTATTACAATAGATTAAATAACGAGTTCTAAAAATATTTACTTAAAAAAGTTACATCCGTGCTATTTATGTGAAAGAAGTTTATATCTCGGAAGTACAAACTTACAGTGTAAAGCTTTCACCTGGAAACTTCGTTAATTAATCAATAATGATGCATTGTACCAAAAGAACTCAAATTTTTTTAATTTTTCTGACCTTCATTTGTCTGTCCTTATACAGTGAGACGTAATCGGGAAGTCGTACAATTTTTATAACCAGTAGTAACAGCCGGCTATTTCCGGCGATTCGTCTCACTGTTTCTACTGATTAAATTTTCTAATCAAACCTCGCTCAATCTCTACCTTCGCATAAAAGAGCGCATAAAACTAAAAAGCATGACTACTCTCTAAATTTGAACCAGCGAAAATCTCACTGGTTTGACAGTGAATGACTTTTTCACCGTGGAGTCAATGGAAATCTCAGTGTAATCATTTAACTATAACCTTTCACTGAAAAATCAGTGAATAATTCAGTGAATGGTTCAGTCACCCGTTTTATTTTGTTATTGAACTATAGTGGATATCAAATTCGGTTTTCGAAATACTGGGAATAAAGACGTGTTACAATATCCCTGATATATATGGGTTTTCTATCGAACTAGTGCACACGTTTATTTAAAAAAATATCAACCGTTCAGTGCAATCGTTAGATATAAATATATATTTTATAAGATAATGCCTCGATGTTTAAAAATTTAACGGTTTAATAAGCATTTGACAGTATTTGGAAAGGTATGTATTTTTATACACATTATATTATTTGAAAGTCTATATATAGAAATATAAAGCAATATTTTTAAATGAAAGATATATAATTATAAAGATACTTCCAAATATGTATTTTTAAGAGCATCTTTAACAGTGTAGTCTTTAGTGATCGAATTTGGACTGATTTGGCAGTGAAATATTACTATTTCAAATTAAGAGAGTGTATTTCGGATTAGAATAATATTTACAAAATTAATTTCGTATTAGACGGTATTAATTTTGTAAAAAATTCTTGAAAACTTGACCAATAAAAATATTTTAAGTCTAATTTATTTCTAAGAATTTAAACGTTCCAAGAGTTCAATACAATCAGCTACAACCAAGAAATAAAATTTTCACCGTCACACTCGTCTAATCAGTGATTTTACCGAGGATTTTACACTGTTTCATCCACTGCTATATCCCTGCGAATAAGTAGTTTTTCACTGATTCATATTTAGAGAGTACACTTACTAAAAACATACCTATAATCAACGGTTGATACATACAATCGATACATCAACATTTCTACAATACCAACTATCCTAAAATAACAAACTGTATTCACCCCATATAATTATCGCCACTTCGCCACTTCATTATAGTTTTTATATAAAAAAAAAAAAAAGAAAGTAAAAAAAAGCTGTGCCCGCTTTCAGACCTTGACATAGTCGAATCCAACGCGTCCGATATATTCGCCGGTAATTCACGGAGCTATTCTAATCGACGCGCGCAGGAGTCGCGCCGGACGTGCACCGACTCATAAATTATTTTGCAGGACGGCGCGAACTCGCGTTTGAATCGAATTTTCCAGTCTCATTCATAATGAACGCTAAAGTATTTTTGTTAGCGGCTCTCGCGACGTCGTTACTCATATATTGTGCAGGCGAAAAAAAGAATGGGCGCGCGCTAAATTTCACTCGTTAAAAGTCGTGCCGAACTATACGAATGTCGGTGAACGAAAAAAGAGCGTCGGTCGATTATCTTGCGGTTATATTTAGGTGGACGAGCTGTGAAATGCGTTTTACTCGAAGAGTATAGATAAAAATGTTACGATAGCGTTGCTACGGATCATTCGATAAGATCAGTGGAAATACTTAATTTGTTTATCTTTATTCAAACTATTTTTAATACTCTGATCCATATCTGCGATAAGTTCCGTAAAAGGATATTTGTTTTTACAAGTTTACAAAAATTAATATCGGAATAAATGGATAATTATACAAAGTATAATGTTTCTGTATAATGTTTATTTATACAGAATAAGTTTATCGAAATAAAGTATTAAAGAATCATACAAAATATATATGCATCAAGTATATTCGAATTTATAAATAGATTTGTAATTAAATATTTACGAAGTTCGTGAAATCGATTATAGCTGTACAAAAAATTGTATCAAATATTCGAAATGAAACAAAGCTCGATTAAACTTTATGTTATACTTTCGTATCTCTTACATTATTAACGCGACTCTGAACAACTATATGCATGCATTATAGGTACATATTTTACTAACGAAGTATTGATTCTCTTGGTCAGACATCAATAAAACAATATACGCGAGATGCTATATTACCAAAGAGCCATAACTGAATTATTTTGAATCGAGCGCCGTTCAAGCTGCCGCGCGCATATACTAATAACCAATTTGAATATATAATTTTAATAAAAAGACACGCACGAATCACAGAAATCGATAATCAAATTAACATAGGGTGCTAAAATGTGACAATTAATTTCAATATTGATCGGCTTATTTTTAACGTACGAACTTCGAACTACGGCCAAAGTTGACATAAAATAGTAAAAGACCGCAATATATTAGTTACGGAAATTCTCTTGGAATAATTTTAATGTTCATTATACATACCTATTACGAATTATGCAAACTAAATCATTTAAAAGAGATTTTTACAATAGCCGCTATTGAAATGCAAATTTTTCTCTGCAAGTCTTCAACTTATACGGCTTAAATTCTCAAGTCCGGAAGTTATATTTCTATTCAAAATGCTAATCATCAAATCTAACTCGAATTAAGATCAATCAGTAAAATAATGATAAGCAGATTTCGACACAGTGTATAAGCTACTGTTGAAATTGAATTTTCCGCGTAAAGAGCTTTTAAGTCATCTTCTATTTTCAGACACCGTTTCATATCTCAAGCTAATTGCAACTGTATTCAAATAACTCCAAATCCGGTCAAGGATCACACATTTCTAATGAACCGCAATTTTTCTCCAACTATACACCTCCACTTATTAAGGCACATACAAATTCAAAATTCGCTCCCATTTCAAATGGACACAATCAAACTTCCAAAAAAAAAACAGAAACAAAACTCATCCATCAACTCATCTCTCCGCAAACTCGTTATACCCACTCGACGATCTCCATAATCCCACTCACACGTATATATCAATCCACCCACTCGTCATATGCCCCAGCCAGCAATACAAATCGCGCACAAAACAAGCATGAGATGGAGAAAGAGGAAAAACAAACAAACAAGCTGTAGCTCACACGTATATGTTTACACATCAAAAGGTCACCACTGCACACACGATGTTATAATACGCACCACGTGGAGCTGGTGCTGCTGCTGCTGCTGCTGCAGTAAGTCAATTGGACGTCGGTGGTGGCTCTCCTCGGTCTGCGCCGTCTCTCGCTGGCACTCGAGCCACTGGCAGCACACACTATCCTGTCCGCTCGTAGCCGCGGCTCAAGCTTGCGCGCCACTGGATATATTCCCTGCATAAAGCTTCGTCTCTGTGTGTTGTGTCTGCGCGCACGCGTACCTACTCGTGTTGTATATACGTATGTATGTACGTGTGTTTGTGGGGGGAGGCTATAAAAGCTCAGCGTCTATACTTTCATCCTCGCAGCTGCTGGTTATAGGAGCCTATAGACGTGAAATTGACGGGAAACGCGCGTGTGCACGTTATATAGGATGGAGTGTACGTCGCGGCGATTCTATCCTACCACACAAGCTATATATACATATGTGTGTGTGTGTATCTCTCGCTTTCCTTTTTATCGATCGTATACAATACCACGCGCACTTGAGCTTTTGCTTTATACTACAACTCCGGAGTTCGGGGGTAACTTTGCAGTCGTGTATCAATGTATATATTATATAGTGTGCCACAGTGCCATGCGAGTGGCGTGTGTGTCTCTGTGCGCGTGTTACGTTGTATTATAGGCACACACGGTATATTATACGGGCCAGTGAGACTCTTTCCGAGAACCGCTCGCACGTTCATTTCGTCTATCTGTCCTCGCTATCGGTCGTCCGCGCGTCAAGCCGATTCATCGCTGCCACTTATCTCTTTCACTCTTCTCTCCCGTTGCTCTGGCAGCAGCAGCAGCAGCAACACACACACACACACACACACACACACACACACACACGCGCGCACGCGTATACACGCATACACACACAGATATACACGATGAGCTCGTCCGTTCCCCTCTTTTTCGTTTCTAGATCAGGGGATTTCCTCCTCGGCCTGCGGCTCACTCTCGTTGCATGTTAACGCGGCGAGCTTGTAATCGTGTGCGATCCCTGCGGGCTTCTCTGGTTGATGTGCAGGGCTTGGGAGAACAGCGACGGTGGAGCGTTTGGCTCGACCATCGAATTTTTTTTTATTGTGCTGACAGAAGATTATGCCGCACGAGCGGTGTTTAAGGACGCGTATGTAGTGATGGTAATAGTGGTAGTATAGCTTAGGAGGTTCAGAAACTCGATTGAGTGATTTATTGAACGGTTTATCTTCTTGAGCTTATGTCAGTGGAGTTTGCGATTTACGTATAGCTTAGCTGTTGTTTTCTTTTTTACTCAAACTATATTGACTTTATTATTAAACTTGTATTTTCTAGCAATTCACTCTTTGCTTATAGATACGCATTCTATGGAAGTTATACCTATATATATATATATATATATATATTAAGTGAATGGGACATTACAATCAATTTGACGTAAAATATGGGCAAATAAGCAACTGATGTAGGCATTAAATATGCCAGTGCAGAATCCAATTTTACAAGTACATAAATTATAGACTTTATTAACACTCGAAACCCGAATTTTTAATTTTCAAACTCTAACAATTGCATAATAATTTATTTAATTGGATAATCGTAGGAAGTTTTAGCAAACAGATTTATAACAATAGAATGTAAACGTTATGATTATTTTTTCGGTGACGTCACATTCGATTTAGCCATTTAAATAAAACGAGACTAGACTTATAAGATTAAATAATATAGGTAGAGATCGAGTAATTTCATGTTATATGTCAATAAAAAACCATTTGCTGTATTATGTAAACACATAAAATATTATAAATTATTTATTTTAGAGTGATTTAACTTAGAAAATGTATCATTTTCAAGAAGTACTTTTATTTTAATTTTATAAAGCTTTATCCGAGTTTTAGGCAGATAAAAATTTTAAAAACATATGCAATTAATGCTCAAAGTATACTGGTTTTTTCAGTAATTTGTAATATTTTCAATAAATGTTATTAACAATAGTATTAATAACTAATAAATTACGTGCGTCTCGAGAATTCGATCTCTTTGTAGCATATATACCTATTACTTGAAACATTATTGCGAGAAAATAATAAGTATTCGTAGATTAGGTAGTTTCATACAAGGTCACTTTAATATATTTTACAATGTAACCGAGATATACATATTAAATTTTTTTATTACGGAAGTCATGTTCGTACTAACTTTAATTTTTTTTTCGCTTCTTATTACGCTTTATTTATTCAGATATAACAAAAATTAATGTTTATACTAATAAAACTATAGAATACCTTAACTATTTAAGAATTTTTCAATGAATTAATTCAAATGATTTAAAATTGAACTATCTCTTACATCAGAATATAAATACAATTTTAATGCTTCTACAAAATTTATTTACCTATCTATACTTGAATTTTAACAGTATCAGTAAAAAATTAGAATCGATTTAAAGCAAACATTATATTTTCTTCTATTTTTAATTATATTAGAAAACTGTAAATAAAAAAATGATTAATTAATATACAGCTAATTTAAAATAATATTTTTTCAACAAAATATAAAGTGAAAAGTACTATAAGTGATCCATTTTAAACTAGTGAAAGTTTTTCTTTCATTATTTAATTTATTACTTACACTCTCATTGTGTACGTTTCAAACGATTCTCATAAAAATTTAATCTATGCTCTTAAGTCAGTAATTGTCATCTATGAAAATTAATGTGAACTTAGTATAAATTAATGTTAAATTAATTTATTAATTATATGTCTGTAAAATCATTAGAAACTATTGACAATCGTAGATCTAGCAGACTATATAAAATGTTTTATCAAAAACTATTATATACCTGTATAATTAAAACTTTATTCAATGTTTTTATTAGTTATGCACCATATGACAGTAAAAAAATGATTAGGTAGCCTCGTTAATTTAGACTAAAAGGCGACTTTGTCTTTTGTTAAAAGTCAATATCAATTAATTATTGACGTATGACTTGTATACGCTCTTCCGCATTGCACGGACGATATTTCGATCAAAACAAAGTATAGTATATTCCAGATATTGGCATTTTTAAGTACAAGGGAAATTGCTGTATATTGAAAACTTAACTTCAAATGGATTGATTCTTGAAATGTGAATTAGCTTTCATGAATGATCATTTAATTTAAATAATTAAAAAATTAAATAATTATAGAGGATCCGCGATTATAAATTACTTACTTCATTCATATAAAATAAATTCAGTTTCTGTAAAAATGTGTAGGATTCTTTATTTTAACAATATATGAATAAATGACATCAGTAATAAATATAAATATTTTATAATACTGAGAATAAATAAATTTTAGAATAGAATCCTAAACTTTTCGTATAGGCATTTTGTAAAAAATATTCAATATTTGCATAAATATAAAAAGTTTTTGTATAAAATATTTGCTTTTTTCTATAAAAATACCTTATCGATTTTCAATAAAAATGTATAAAACTATACAAGTTGTCATGTTTAAGTACGTGATTCTTCAAAATTCCCAAGAATCTAGCCAGCGCAGTGAATGCATTGCGCTGTTAGGATCATTAGCTGTTGGTCCATCCATTCCATAGGCCAATGGAGAAAAGAGATAAAAACTATAAAATTTAAAGCATTTAGTATTAATTTCTCGAAAATTATAGATACTGAGTCCTAAATAATTAATGCGATTACCTATATACAACAGTGGATGTCACAGCACCCAGAATAAAATGATAAGCAGTTTTTCCAATTCTCTCTGGCAATAATATTGGTAAACTTTCCAAAATGTAGTTAAGCGTTACTCCAGTGAGCATTGAACTGTAAAGCAAGGCAGGAAAGTAATGATGGAAGTACAAAATGCGTGCCATAGCCCAAAAAGGCAGATAATGCAGAAGCCATCCGACAAATAGCCAACTTCCGGCGCTCATGACCGTTTTCCTTTGTTGAATCAACGCTTCATCTTCGTCACAGCCTCGCTGTTCACGCACGGTTGCGTTGATGTACACGAGTGCAAAAACAATAAGGAAAGCTATATTTCCCCACCAAATTATTGGATTACCCAATAGATAAATTCTTTGACTATTTCCAGAGAAAAAATTTCCCTATAATAAACAAATTTACTACTTAATATAATAAATAGTTTAAGAAGAGGTATTGCAAATATTGTACAACTTACTCTATAATTAATTGGCCATTGCCATGGTTTTGAAGAAACTTCACCTTCCTTTACTTTTAATTCAGAATTTCCTTGTAACATTACAGCATGAGATTCAAAAAATCTTTTAAGAAACCCTGGAGTGTAAACTGTGAAACTAACATTTGGAACTAAAAAAATTCATCCATTATTTTAATATTTTTAATATTGTACAATTAAGAATGAAATAATCAAATTGTAAAATTTAGAATCTTACGTTTTGAGTAGTTGTTATCTTCAATGTTCCAAAAAGAATTCTTATCCCTCATATTAGGATTACAAGAAACTTCTTGTTGGCTATACCCCCTGTAAAATGTTTCATTAAAATTATTTGATTGAACAATATTTTTATTAAATTTACATACTAAAGTTTTTAATGAAGAAATTCTTTACCATTTAGGCAACGTTTTACCACTGCATGTAAGAACACAATGGTGTAAATAATGAACAAACTTTAATTTACTAGTAACTGTTTCAATAACATCTCCTTCTGAACCATGATGAATTAATACTTTCCAAACATCATTTGCATCGCCTTTTCCCATCTAGAAAGAACATATGTCATTTTTAAAATCTTGTATGAATGTAATAATAATTATGAATAATTTTTGGTTTTTATTATGGTTGAGATAGTTTAATTTTTACTATTATACAATGAATGATCTCTATATATTAGTTTTTCTTATCACCTACTGAGGCGCTTAAGTAGCAATATTGTAAGCTAACTGTAAGGTGTATATCGCTATCTCTCTCATCTTCGATGACACGTACTAAGTATTATTACAAAAGATGTTATAATAAATCTCTTAAATTAACGTGCATCAACAATTAATTTAACCTGCTGCCCAGGAAACTTAACAATTACCTCTCCATAACCAGTAACTTGATAATGTTTCTTAGAAATTGGTGCAATTTCTTTATGTGCATGTAAATTTCGTCCAGTTATAACATGCTCTAAGCGTATTAAATCACCATGTTTGACTAGTTCTGGTTTAGGTGGAATTTCTTCAGTATCATACTTTTTAACAAGCCACAAATTATTATCATCTTTATGAGAGTAGGTTGTTATCTAGATTCAATTGCATAAAGTTAATTGTCATAAACAAAATTTTATAAGTGTACATAAATCAATAATAGTAAATAGTACCTGCTGTTGGCGAGCTCCAACACCTTCTGGATATAGGTGCCAATGTGAATGTAAATAACCACCTACAGTACGATGATTTTTTAATGTAATCTTTGCACCATATGCCAACTGACGAGGCATTGTTGCATTATGTAAGGAATTGCCTTCTAATAAAGATTGGAATTCAGAACTATAAAATCCATCTCCGGTACCACTATAAAAATGAAAAAATTACTTTAACGAAAAGAGGTACATATATTCTCTATAAAAATATTAAGAATATGTAGATGAGGTTTACCTTTTACTCAATACATTTAGATGAATGTAAAAAAATAACATATACAAGAAAATAGGCAAGATTATTAGGCAAATAATTCTCGCTATTAAATGTTTTCCAACAACAATCTGAAAATAAATTTAATAATTTAATAATTAATAAAAGTACATTTTTCTCACAAGGGTAAAATACTCACAACAGATTGATTTAAATTTCCTAATTCTCTCCATAATTCATAAATTGTATAGAATCCAACTAATAATACTACAAACAATCCAACGAATTTTACACTAATTGTACAAGCTAAAGATATTCCTGTGAATATCATCCAAAACCACCAAGAAATTGAGAATGATTTGTCATGTAAAGAACCTACACGGGACATTCCATATGTTGCACACATCATAAAGCACAAAAGTATGGGATCCAGAAGAATATATTGGTTTAATGTTAATACTCCAACATCTAAAATTATAACAGTTTTTAGTTTAACATAGTATGAAAACTTTATAACTATAATAGCTTACCAAATAAAATTAAACTAGCTGCAAAAGTTGCAGCTCTTGTAGATTTGGTAAGTTCCCAAACAGTTAAGAAGGATAACGGTACTATTGTTGCACCCAGAAATGTACAAAACTATGAAAAATTTATAATTTGTAAAACTCAATAAAATGATTTCTTTACATCTATATTTACAAAAAATGGCTACTTACTACTCGCATACCAATGTAATTAACATTTTCATATTTATCTCCAGGTTTTTCAAATTGGAAAGTTCCATCATACCCTGTTAAATATCCTGATAATGCAATGAGCATCTAATAAAACAAAGTATAATATTATTATATTTTGTATATTATTTTTTGATATAGAAACAAATGGAGTAAAGTTTGATTTACCTTTCCCAATGGTGGATGAACATCGAAAAAAAATGTCCTATTGATATACCAGCTTCCCATTTTACCAAAATGTGTTTCATCCCAACTGTAAATAATAAAAAATTGTTTAGAAAACACATATTATTGTTTATACATTGATAAAATTTATTATAAAACCTACCACACATGAGCAGGCTCTGTGACTTTATAAAATCTTGTGGCAGCAGTAAGTATAAGAATAGCTCCAAAAAATAACCACCAGTTCCTGAAATAAACGTAAATGTTGATGTATAAAAGATACATAATAAAAACATTGACGTAAATTATCAAACGTCAAAGAACACTCACGAATCTTTAGCCGCATCGCCTCTAATCATCGCTTGGTGCGTATGATTGCTGCTTGGTACCTTTTTACCACTTTGACCTTTACTTTCAACAACGCTGCCATCGCCTTTTGCCATATTTTCTGCGTCTAATATCAATCCTTAGAAACTTCACTAAAAATAAATTCATCTATTAAAAAGCAGATCTCTTATGCCAAAAAATAAGGAAGAGCAATGTTAATAACGTTGTTGTCGTTTTAGCAACGTTGATTGATGAACGCGATGGAGTGAAAAAAGAATCATTTTTTGGCATAGTGCACTGAGCGCGCGAAAGACGTGCGCCACGCGCACAAAAATTGCACAAGTATAGGTTTCATAATGATATATAATACTTAGGTAAATGAATATGTAACCATACTTTACCTTATCGGAATATTGCATTTCGCTCACGTAGCAATTCAAGACAATCAAGACCCTTTACTTTGGTCCAGCAATCTGTTGCGTCTCCTACCTAATGCATTTTCTCTCTCATTCCCCATAGAAGTCGGCAACAGAGCTAACTGTACTTTAAAAGAATTTGTGATCAAATTCCTAATTCCATCCTACTTCTAAACAAGATTTTGAGAGGTTAATCCTACACATTTGAAATGTAGGTATATATTTAAATGCGAACGTAATTTTTCAACAACAATTTTAAAATCCGCTTCACCGTACTTTTTTGTTGTACGCGCTTTTTGTGTATGTATATATTTACATTCTGCGTGCACTGTGACTGACAGTCACTGTGTAATTAAAGTATACTTATACTTAGTACACAACCTACACAGTACACACAGTAGACAGTAGTATTGCTGTATTTTAGTATACGTGTCTTTCTCTTTCTTCTGTGGTCTCGTGGTCTGTCCTTTGTCCTTTCTCTTCAGCTTAATTTTGTCGCGGCTGGTACCTGCGCACGCATCATTCTACCAGGTTTTCTTTCTTTGAATCTCAAGTCGACGACCTCAACAGAATAACTACATATTTATATACACGGTTTAATTTTTCTTTCTTTATTGGCTGTGGGATTCTGCGAATTGCAATCGCATGCCGGTATGCTAGCGGATCTTATACGATACAAAATATATCTATATATGTGCTAACGTGGGAATAGATTTTAAAATGAAAAGTGCAGCGATAACGTAGGATATCGGTGCCGAACGTGCATAATACTAATTAATGTGTTATGGTGTTCTTTTTTTATTTAAAAGCGAGTTTCGTGTTTCTATAAATTAAAGTTTTTGACATTTAAATAGTTTAATTCGCATAAAATTTCGTTAAAATAGTGAAATTTTCAATCTTATACAGTGTTTATGTATACCTATATTTACTGGAATTTCGTTAAAATTTACATAAAATTTCGTTAAAATAGTGAAATTTTCAATCTTATACAGTGTTTATGTATACCTATATTTACTGGAATTTCAATTTGAGAAATGAGAAGAAATTTGTGATTCAAGTAAAAACATTTTTATTCATTTGTCTAAATTGTTTAAATTGGTTATTGAATTTACAGAACTTCCAGTTATATTGTATTCCTAAAATTTTTAGGTTAAAGTAGATTCTGGCGAAATACCGATGTACTTTCTTTGTTCTTCACAATTTTTAGTAAGATCACGTGGTCGAATAATCATTGTTATAAATCAAACACTAATTTTTTAAAGTTATTTTATAGAACATACTATATTTCACATATTTTATTATCATTAAAATATTATTTATTTTAATTAAGTGAACGGATTTGTGAACTGTTTGAACATAATTTTTAAATGTTTTTATACAAGTTCCTGATATCAAAGACTTACAGTAACTGAATAAATAAATTTGATTGATAGTGATTATTTATAGACTTAATGCTATCATTAATGAAATTTTCTTGAGAAACGATAGATTGGTCAAATTAAAAAAACACATGTTATTAAAAATAATGTAGTTTTAAAATTTAGACTTCTAATACTTTATGGAGATATATTAATTTTAAATAATTTTGTAAAAATTTAAATCAATTTATACATTTTTTTTAAATAATTTTTTATTTAAAAGAAATTACTTTTTTGCCTAGAATCATGGATTTGTTAGACATATTAAATCCAAAAAAGAAATTTGAAAGGATAGCTTTGAAACCAAAAAGACATGAGTATGCATCGAGTGATTCATGTGCAGCATCTGTATCATCATTGCATATTAAACCAAGTATAGGAGGCACAGATTATGTTAAGAAATATGTTGAAGAAGAAAATGAAAAAGCTCTTCAGGTTAGTTTTGTTATGCTTACTTAAAAGTGAAAAATTATGCAAATGAGGTATATAATTTTCTAATTTTAGGCTGCAAAGTTATCAAATTATCAAACAAGTGATGGGAAGATTGATGAAATGTCTATTGGAACTGTACCAACAACAGCGACACATGAAGTTGATAATGAAGAATTAACAAAAATTTATAACACGTTTGATTTTGAATACCGTCCAAAGGATAATCTTCCTATTATAGAAAGTAAAGATGAAATAACATCAACAATTCAGACACATTCGATAACAGTTATTGAAGGTTCTACAGGATGTGGTAAATCTACCCAAGTGCCACAATTCATTCTAGATAGTTGTTATAAGCAAAGAAAGCATTGTAATATTATTGGTAAGCCAAGGCATTTTTAATTAAATTTTATTAGTACTTTTGAATTTGATTACTATTTTTATTTCAGTAACTCAGCCTAGAAGAATAGCAGCATTAAGTATTGCTGACAGAGTTAGTAAGGAAAGGAAATGGCCATTAGGAACACTTGTTGGTTGTCAAGTAGGGATGTACCGAAATATCTCTAAAGACACAAGATTAACTTACTGTACAACTGGAGTCCTTTTAAGGAAACTTGTTCAAGCAAAGAATATGCTTGAATTTACTCATGTAATATTAGATGAAGTACATGAACGTGATCAAGAAATGGACTTTCTTATGTTAGTGATCAGAAAATTACTGAGAACTAATTCACGACAAGTCAAAGTGATTTTGATGTCAGCTACATTTAATGTTACAAAGTTTTCAGAATATTTTTCAATTCCAACTGAAAATGGTTTTATATCAGCACCTGTGGTATCCATAGGAAAAAAGCGTAATTACAAAGTGCATATTCATTATTTATGTCAATTAGAAACTCTTGGATCTGTAAGTATAGATAATAATTTTTTCATTATATTGAATGGTTCATTATATTGAGTAGATCGAAATTATTACAAAAAATTTGTTTAGTTCTTTAATCAGTATATTGATAATTTTTGTAATTTATTTTTTTGTAAATCAACCATTTTCTTTTATTACAGTTACCAGAGATTTCAGCATGTGAACCAAAGGTCTCAGATAAAATGATGTCATTTTGTATGAAGTTAATAAACATTTTTGATGACATTGATACTAACAGCGATTATGATCCTGAAGATTTGGAAGAATATGGCGGTGAACGGCCTCGTCATGCAACTCTTGTCTTTTTACCAGGAATATGGGAAATTGAGGAAATGCACAATCTTATGTATGCATCAAGTGAATCCTTAAAATGGGACATTGTAATTTTACATTCCAGTATTACTTATGAAGAACAAAGGAAGATATTTACTGCACCACCAAGAGGACATCGTCGAATAATTCTTTCAACAAATATTGCTGAAAGCAGCATTACAATTGATGACATCAAATATGGTAAGAAAATCACAATTGACAAAGTTTGAAATTGTTTATAGGTGATTAATTTTTACTTTCCTTTTCAGTTATCGATTTTTGCCTAACTAAACAGCTTGTCACAGATCCTACTACTAATTTTCAGTGTTTAGAATTAGCTTGGGCAAGTAAAGCAAACTGTGAACAGCGGGCCGGACGTGCTGGTCGTGTTATGGATGGTAGAGTGTATCGCCTTATTCCAAAATCATTTTATGAGGTACAGAATTTATAGATTTATTAATTCAATTACCAATGAAATGGTTAATGTTAAATGTAATATTTTTAGGAATTGCGGCCTGAAGGTGAACCGGAGATTCTTCGTTCGCCACTCGAGAACTTGGTTCTCCACACCAAGCTTCTTGATATGGGTGAACCAAAAGCAGTTCTGGCTCTCGCTATAGACCCACCAGATCTTACAAATCTTGAACGCACTATTTTACTTCTAAAAGAAGTCGGTGGCTTGCTTGACAAGCCCAATTATGTAAGAAGATTCGACGGCGAACTGACAGATCTCGGTCGAATCATGGCTGCCCTTCCCATCGAGATTCATATTGCAAAAATGATAGCTTTGGGCCACGTATTTAACGTTCTTCGTGACACTATAATCATGGGTGCGAGCATGTCACTTAAGAGCATGTTTAATAATCCTTTCCATAAGCGATTGGAGGCGTATACTGCCAAAGTCCACTGGGCTGACGGTTCGACTAGCGATTGTCTAGCTTTACTTAATGTCTATCGTGTTTGGCAGCGTGAAATAGCGGCCACTCGTATGAAGAAGAAGTCACTTAGTGAAAGAAGTTGGGCTAATCGAAATTACATTCAAGTTAAGGTGATTCACGAGGTCGACTATCTTGTAGGCGAACTGACCATGAGGCTTGAGCGTCTGGGAATCAAAGAAACAATGGGTCCAAACAAGATTGTTATAAACGAAATTGATCGTAGTTTGTTGTTAAAAATAGTCATTGCTGGAGCATTTTATCCAAACTATTTTACAAGAAATTATCCACTGTGTATAGATGGAGACAATAAGCAAGCTATAAAAGGATTAGGTGGTCTTGATCCAACTCGAACTGTTTATCTGCACGGTTGGCCTCCCGCACATCCTGGAAGACTGTATGCCAAGCGAATACAGGAAATTTTTAAGGATTCTATACCAGGTTATGAACAAATCCTGGTTGAGTTTGATGGCTCCTACCGTGTTTACTTGACGTTTAGCGATGACAAGCGCTACAGTAATGAAAAAATACCCGCAGAGATTCCTGGAAAAGTCTCTCAATCTGTCTATAAGGCTCTGAAGATGAGAAAATTAAGGACTGAAATCAATATTAAGGTGCTGGACTTGAAGAGCGCCAAGCAGGTTACCACTTTTTATGATTGTGTGTGTGTGTGTGTGTGTGTGTG
>UELV01082742.1:0-12083 GCA_900490015.1 Megastigmus stigmatizans | reverse complement strand
CATTTAATGATATGGAAGAGAATGTAAATTCGGGCTCGCATGCTGAACCTAAATTTTTTCTAAAAAAATGTTGGCCAGTAGTCGACGTTCTATAGACGCTATATTGGCGTTATTCAACAAGTCACTAGAATTGGGACTCTTCCCGAAAGTTTGGAAATTGGCTTATGCAGTACCAATCTTTAAAATAGGGAATAAACATGATTTTAAAAACTATTGCCGAATCTCTATGTTAGGTACTATATTTAAGCTTTTTGATAGTTTAGTAGCGAATTACATGATGAACACTTATTCAAGCTTAATATTGAGAGAGAAACATGGTTTTATCGAAGGTCGATCGACCATTTCCAATTTGATTATTTACAACAACTTTATTGTCACAGTATTGTCAAAAAGCCATCAAGTTGACTACCTCTACATTGTTAACTCGTTTAAGTTTGTTAAATCATTACTGTATGCTGATGACTTAAAAATATTTGCTGAGATTGTTTCTCAGGTGCAATAAGCTTCCAGGAGGATGTAAATGAGTTATTAGCATGGTCAAGTAATAATAAATTAAAAATAAACTTGGATAAGTGCTTCATCATGACATTCAGTAAATCTAAGTCAGTAACTTTATTTAATTATGCTTTTGATCAGTTTGAGATATTAAGAACTGATACGATATCAGATCTAGGTATAACCTTTACATAAAATTTTTCATTTAAAGGCCACGTACAAATGTTCAAGAAAAAGGCCTTGAAACTTTTTGGATTTATCCATCGTTAGTGTTCAGACTTTCATCATGTGCCTACAGTCAGGTCTCTGTATAACTCATTGGTGATTCCTATCCTGAATTATGGCTCTGTTTGGACTCCGTATATCCGAGAAGATTATAGATCGTTAGAAAGTGTTCAACATAGAGTGTTTACGGACCGTATGGATGGTTCACTGATGAGTTATACTGATCATGATTTTTTTCCCATTCGGTCCAAATTTGACCTTCCTACACTTGAATGCGTTCGGCAATACTTCGACTGCTTATACGTATATACAAGGTCATAAATGATTTAGTACTCTGTGACGAGATTATTTCTAACTTTTGAAGTAGAAATCTACACGTATTCAACACGATATCCTAGAGAACTGATACAATTTTCTAGTCTTGTAAATTATGTATTTCATTCTGAGATGCCTAGACTAATCAGAATCTGGAAAATTGAATTAAAAATTAATTAAGTTATTTCTAGTAATTTCGAAATAGCTATTGTACTAGTCTGACATCCTCTGTTTAGGTTTTGTCATCCTTTTGAAGAACTTAAGGGTATCTGATCAAACTAGCGTCACCTTGATAATAATCGAACTCCCTTCAAAAAGAAGATTTAAAAACGTTTAACACGTCCGTTGAGCTTTGAATTGACAGCAACTAACCTGAATTTGATTCTTTGTAAACAAAAAGAATACACTAAAACCAAACATTTTTAACGAGAAAGAAAAGATAAAAATGAATCAATTAAGGGATTATAAAAAAATTATAAAAAAATTACAATGAAATTGTAACTATTTATTTAAAAATTACTTTTAAAATAAAAAAAAAACACTAAAGAAAGTGCATAAGAAAATCATCAGTTTTTAACTACAAGTCGTTTTTATAGATATAAAAGAGCTATAAAAAATTATAAAAAAGGTACAATAAAATAAAATAAAAAATAAAATAAAATTGTAATTTTTTAAGAAAAAATCATTTTTTATAAAAAAAAAAGCTTAAAAATGTAGAAATAGTTTCAATAAAAATGTTATTTCTTAATTACAAAGTCTTCTTAATGTTTTATTAATGAATAAATAAAAATTTATTATTTAAAACTGACCAGTCAATGTGACGTCTGTCTTCAGCAGACTAGATTTGGTCGAAATTCGAATATTTACATCAAGATTATTAAATAACTGCTCCGCTGAGCATACTCATTCGGAACTATCATATGTGTTATATTATTTTACATAGACTGTTAGTTTTTTGTAAAAATTTACTGTCTAATTATTCAATAATTAGTATAAATGTGACTTTTGTAGTACGTTTTTCTATACCTTCCGTGCTAAATATTACAACTTTGAATCGTTGTATCTGCACTTCGGTACTACTGAGCATTCTAAAAGTTTAACAGCTTATAGGAAACAGCATCATGATCATCTCCTGAAATTTTCAAAAACTGTCTTGAGTTTTACTCGACTACTACCTTTAGGCGATTAGATGAATTGTCTCGCAAATCGAAACATCTATATAATATTAGTTTTCAAAGGAATTGAATGCGCACCTCTTTCACAAAATGTAAAATAGGCAAAGTAATTAGTCAGTCGAATGGTCTTATTTGCTATCCCAATAATTATATTTATTCATGATTTCTGCAATACAAAACTTTTTTTCTTTTAATGGTTTTTTCGTTGCTCTTTTTTCGACAATGTTTATCTCGCGTGTGATTTTTAAATAATGCGATGACTGCACAGCTTCCGTATTACACCTGAAATAAATGCATATTTCTTAGCTAGAAACGTGTATTCGTATCTTTGAATTGAAATTCTGCTGTTCTTGATAATAAGACTATTTTGAAAGGAAAAGCGATTTTGTTGAATTAATATTCGTATTTTGTGACATGAGATTATTAAGGTAAAACTTGATATCAAAATGATGACGGAAAAGGGCTAGATTTCTTTGTATATTATTATTATTATCATTATTATCATCGTTATTATCATGATAAAAAGTGATAATAGATATTGAATCAATTAAAAACTCAAACATGTCAAATTTAATGATTACATGACATTACGGCTGGGTATGAAGTATAACATACCTACAACGTTTTCTTAATATCTCCATAGTTATATAAATTTTGTAAATTGTTCAATGAAACAGCTCAAGCTTGAGCTACCTAGATTCAAAAACATTTTAAAACTCAAGACTCTTTTTGTCGATTGAAATTCATGTTCGAACTCGTTATGAATTATGGACGAATGTTGATTTAAACGTTTTTCTTATTATAAGAGCTTTGCGAAATTGACAATTCATATTAGCTAAGCAATATGCGGCAACAACTCAGAATTCATTATTATTAGAAAATCGATTTGAAGCTTCTTGAAATTTTTTTCATTTGCAGTAACATTAGCAGAGTTTAAAAGATTTAAGGGAAATAATAACCACAATATGAAGTTAATTATTGTAAAGTAAAATTTAGCTTAGAATAATATCAATAGCACTTTCTATAAAATACCTATATATACGACGGATATAGTAGAATTAAGGTCGTTGCTCATTATGTTCGAATAATAGGTAAATTTATTTATCAGTTTGTCTGGTGCAGATGCGCGATTATGGGTGTTCTTTTCACAATACTTTGACTTTGATCCTAGAAGTATCGTGAAGGGGTAATGAAAATGGCAAAGTATATCCGAAGATTGAAAGGAAGGTCTAGAGGAAGGAAGTTTGATAGTCAAATACGAGCGTTTAGATTAGCATAGCTCAATCAATAAATGGTATAGTTCGGTCTCTCCTCTCCCTCGGCTGTACGCTCCGCGTTCCACGTACGGCTCTTTGCATCTATCCTCTTTTTCCATTTCCATGGAATCGCAAGAGGCCGGGGACGAGGGAGCCAAGCCAGTGCTTCTGCCGAAGCTCCCGAGTCCTCGTATAAAGTAAGCGCCGTGCAGTCGGAAGAATCCCTCTTCCTTCCAGCGCGGGCGATCCTTTTATATGATAATTACGGGGAGTATTGACCGAGTCTGTGTATAAACAGGCTCCAACTTCCCCTAGGCCTTTGCTCCCGGAATCTCTAAACGCATTCCTATTGTATCGCTTAAGAGAAAGATCTTTCGTCGCTGAGAATTTGGCTTGCTTCGCACTTTATCGTATATTTTATTAACTAGAATAATGTTGCCACCGATCGAGATGTCCTTTCGACTCTTACTGGCCCAAAATGCCAATTGATTTTATTGCCTTGTGGACTGCTTCTTTGGATGGTTTTGAGCTCTGCACTCGATCTTGGCTACAAAAGCCGCTTTCTCCGCGGTCGATACATAGCTCAACGCTTCTTTCGACTAATTTTACCAAATGCCCAGTTTACTTTGACCTTTAATTTCTTCCTTTTTTTCTTTCAAGCTCGCACTTTCTGTTTAGTTCTTCTAGCTTCAAAGGGCACACGAGACTACGTCTGCGCAAATCGATCCTTTTGCAGTAAACGTATGGATGATGCCTAATGAAAAATCTTTTTGTAACAAACAAAATTCTGCAATTGTATAAGACTGCCATCATTGATCTTGGAAAGGATTTATTCCGCTGTAAACGCATTTGGAAAGTTAAATTAGGGTATTAGGTAGAGTAGCTCGTGAGCCCAGAGGTCTCTGAATTACTTTATCCTTTTTTCTCTGCTAGTTTACCAACAGTCATTTTTAGTGGCCCGCGCACTCAAGATATTATTTCGATAGTCTCAAGTGACGATAGGAGAAATGTTAGACGATGGAGAAATGTGGCGTTTTACACGGCTATTATATTATACGAATTCGATGTGATGACGAAGCTGCAGTAGAGAGTGAATTTAGAATTTCTGCATGATGTGCATATGCTCTCGAAATTAACAATTGAGAGAACTAGCTGTACTGGATCAGAACGCAAAACTTGTCGGTAGTTAATTTCGGCGAAACAAGATTATCTTTGTCCGCTGCAGGATTGTAAAAATAGTCGAGGCAAAAAGGTGGCTGCAGCAGCCGCACAATTTGCCGGTTATCGCGCTTAACGCCGGTTAACGAGCTAACAACGGAAGCGAAACAATTAAGGCATGCCGCCGCCATCATTGAGCATCAGGATTGGCGAGTCGAAATGATCGAATTGATTAAAGGTCTGTAAACTTGATTCGGTATATTTCATCCGCAAGGCCGCGTAGTCGTCAGCGCGTTCGCAAATAGACTCTGCAGAGAGGGGCTTGAAAATGGGCATAAATGTAAATCTTCATTGGTAATTAGCGCTGGCAGGACAAGAGCCGTAAATCCAAAAGGGCTGAATGCTGATTTATCAGTGCAGCCGTCGTTGGCGCTCCTCCCTGCAGCTCTCGCTACGCTTTTATTCCTCAGCGCAGTGCAATGGCTCGCCTGCAGAAGAGCTGGTCCGAACGCCTCTTGACCGCGGGTACTCTCTACGTGCTGAATGCAGACGGCAGAGTGCGGCGTGCAGGGGATCGCAGGAGCTCCCGCGGAGGCTGACTCAATGTATCGCCTGCACCGACTGCACCGGCGAAACATTGATTCTCTAAACTCATGATGTAATAGGTCCATTTGAAAAGAACTTGGCCACAGGCCAAAATTCTCATCGCAAAACATTGTGTAGGCAGCTAGCAAACAGCTTGACGGAGAAAATAGGTCCGTGCGCGGCATCGAGCCACTACGGCTTTCATTTGCCGATCGATATGCCCTCGCTTTTAGGAAGGCACTATGGCTTAAAACGCCCAAATGTCTTCGGGCTCCCCCTCTGGCCTTAGTTGTAGCTGCAGCAGTAGCAGCAGCAGTAGCAGCAGCAGTAGCAGCAGCATCTCCATCGGAGCCCTTATTCTCACTCGGCAATCCTCCAGAATTTCAAGCTGTCCAGCGGGGAACCGGGCAACTGCCGCGACCGCGTCGAGGAGCCGACAACGGCAGCTAACTGAGAAAAGGGGGCTATGGACGCGGGAGTTTACTGCCTCGATGGCACGCACGCGATAGGAGAAACGAAATCGTGCTCGTGCATTTGGCTGATAAGTTAAAGTGTGCAACTATATGCGCCGGCGGCTCGTGGCTCGTGGTTCGTGGCTCGGGCTCGCGGCTCGGGCTCGCGGCTCGGGCTCGCGGCTCGCGGCTCGTGCCTCGTGCCTCGTGCCTCCTGCAGGCCCCATGCGCTGCTACGAGTGCGCGCGAGCTGCACGCCACGGCATATCATATTGATTCCTGGGCACGGGCTAGCATCCACTGCTAGCGACGGTGGCTCCGCGTGGCTCCGCGTGGCCGACGACGACGGGCCTCTGCCGACTGGCTGCAGACTGTAGGATCACTGGCGCCACAGCTGCTGATTGCAGACTCTGCCGACTCCTCGGACGATCTGATCGCCGCCGCTTGAGAATTAGCGACTGCGGCCTGCGCACGGCTCTGCTACGCGATATGCACCGCCTCCTGGACGCGGATCTCTTCTTTCAACCGTATATTATTATAATGGCATTGAAACGCGTTGAAAATGCTTTCCCAGTTCTGCGATAAGATGGTCTTTCTTTTCGCAAATTATCTGAGCTTGAATTAATTTTCTTAGTAACAAACCACTGCAGCTTTCTCGCTTTGATCCTGGTACAATATTGTTACATTGAACGATGAGTGTATATATATCTGTTATCGTTTTAATAGAGATTCTATATTTCTCAAAGATACACATATCGGCTCTCATTCTTTCACATTGGATACATCACATTGGATATATATCTTTGAAGAATATAGAATCTCTATTGAAACGATAACAGATATCGCATCATTTTTTGAGTAGCCATTTTTCTGGTATATGCTAGATTATATTTTATTTTTGGAGCAGTGATTAACATCTTTATATAGGATATCTTTAATTTGTATGATCAATACGTACGTTTACTTAAACGATGAAAATCAATTATTGACAATGAGTTTTTTAAATTATATATACTCTAGCCCGCTATTGTTCCGTTCGTCTTTCATTCAAATTTAATTAAGTTTTTAATTCTTGCAAGACGCATATAAGTAGCGATCGACCCCAAACCTAGCGATTCGTGTCATAACTTTCCAAAGTGCAACACATTAAGTTAAATTAATTAATTTATGCAGCAAAGTGTAGTGGTACCCGCCACTTTTAAAACAGCTCGTTAATTTGAACGCTGATGCCCGTATATCGCTCATATCGCACTAGCTCAGCTACATCTACAGTTAGTAGTTGTAGCGAAATAATCCATCTCGATATTCATCCCAAATAAATCGAATTGAATCGTGGATGATGCGGTTGTTAAATAACGGGCTATCGAAAGCTATAGCCCGCGAGAGAAAAACTAGGACTTATCCGGGCGCTGCTGTATCGGGCCGCAGCGCCTAGCCGCGCCGCATGGCCTGTACATCCGTGCTTACCAGGCATTCGCTGCTCTATTCTACGCATTTGAAACATGCACTGGAACTGATGCCAGCTCGGATTCGCCCTACTGAAAGGCTGCAGCCTCTCTTTTGATTTCTTTCTTCATAATTGCCACTTCCCTAGTAGCCGCTCCTCTTCCGCTATACGATACCGCATCTGCGAATCTATAAACATCACTTTATATGTTTTTAAACGCATAATCACTTGTCATTCCGAGCTGAAATAATCCCTACTAAGCAGCGCACTGAATTAAAGATGCTTTACCCTCAAGTATTATTATACGAATTAACTTGAGCAAAATTCTTATCCTTCGCGAATTTCCATTATTATGATGACATATAATTTATATACAATAAGAGCATAAAATTTCTACCTTAATTAAATATTCATTTCTGGTATACCTATCAACTAGTTCATATTCAAATTTTGGACCTAATTTTTTTGGCGCTTTGGTGCTTTCTTATAAAATTCAATATATATGTACATAAAAAAATGTTATCATGCCAAGGGGCTACTGTTGCATATTAAGACAGTAATGCCTTGTATACATTGGGAAAGGTCGAAACTAACGGCAGTTACAGCCTGCAAATCGAGGGGAAAAAGTAGCGCAGGGAAGGAATATCGAAAGAATGAGAGCCGAGTGCTAAGCTATACACAATAGGATTAGGAAGGAAGCTAGGAATTAGCAAGCGCATGCTTGAGATGCATGATGCAGGTGCAGCCGGCAAAGAAAGGCATCGCTCAAAAATTCTCCCAATTTCCTAACAATGAATCATAAAATCCTCGCTTAAAAGCTCCGTCAGGCTGGAGTCCCTGCAAGTTATCTCGGCGAAAGCGAGGGCGAGAAGGAGGGCAGAAAAAGACATTTGGTCTGGCTCAGTCTACGAAATGAAATTATACATTCGGCGCGAGAGTCAGCGCGTCCGGGTGTCGCGGGGGCTCCGAGAGCTGCTCAGAGAGAGAGAGAGAGAGAGAGAGAGAGAGAGAGAGAGAGAGAGAAGGGGTTGAAATCGAGTTCGCGCGCCCGAGCTCCTGCACATCCAACGCGATGCACGTCGACGTTCCGTTTGTTTCGTTGATTTATGAAACATGGCGGGGACAGAAAACACAGCGATTCCCAGCCCCAGCCCCTCTCTTCTTCGCTCCAACCCCGTTTTACTTCTTTTTCTTGCTCTGCAGCAGCAGCAACTCTCTCTCTCTCTCTCTCTCTCTCTCTCTCTCTCTCTCTCTCTCTCTCACACACACACATGCGCGCGCGCACACACACACACTGACTCTGTCTCGACTCTCGAGCTAGCTTCGTACGAGCGAGAGCTCGACAAATAGAACAACGAGAGCTGACGTCACGTGTAACCACGCCTCTGGCCCAGCAGAGTATATAGCCAGTACTGGAGTGCAGTGCAGCCGCTAGTTTGCTTCGCTGCAGCCAGCAGCTAGCAGCCAACAGCCAGCAGCACATGGCAGCGCTGCATACATATATATATATATAAGCGTACGAGTGCGCCTCCGAACCCTGCGCCGTGCGCTATTCCGCGGACCAATTCACTTTCTACACTTTTATGCATATTCATTTGGCGCTGCCACTTATATATACCTACCCTCGACTCGGACGCGAGCGACTTGTCTAGCGTTCGCGCTTTTTCATTCTGTACACTGCGTCCTTTTCACTTGATTGCGGTCGCGTTTCGCTCGCCTCTCGCCTCTCGCCGCTCGTCGCCGGCCTCAGCTTTCGACCATTAACTCACATAATTTCACTTTTCGACACACTCCGAGCTTAAGTAAGTCTGCACATACAGTGAATTTCTCGTGCAATTATAATACTTAATAAGGGACACAGTAGCCCGAGTGCGTACCTCGATTAGGCAATTGTCATTTTAATCAACTCGCTTGATCCTATTGTCGCGGCTTCAATTGAAAAAAAATCCGCCTGCTCTGCAGCTCATGCAGGCAATGCAGGTAATGCAAGTAGTAGTAGCTCTATCCCAACAGTCCCAACACCTGTCCACGCGGGGACCCATTTTTCCAGTCACAGCTTATGTTTAATTCTCTTTTCTGTTCAAATAAACCACAAATAAGACTTTTTCTTTCATGTGCATGATCCTTTTCATATAGATATCTGCCCGCCCTATTTATTCCGATTAGGGAAACATATGATGGCTTGAGTGAAATGGACTGCAGCTCGAAATCACATTGGATTTAAGAAGATATTTTCGTAAGCCACCAAAATAAGTATACAGTGCAATAATACGCTCGTAAAAGTTGAAAATTAAAATAGTTAGCATATTTCATATAGGTAAAAGTTTGACAATTACTTATTCATCTCTACGTATATATAAAAACACTTATAATCTGGTTCGAGAGCCCATTTGATAAAAAGTTAGCAAGAAGTATATAGTTTTATATTTGGCCATCAACTAATACTCACTAACTTGGAATAATAAAAAAGGCAAGGTGAATTTATCGATCACAATGAACATATTATGCAAAAAATTTTTTAATAATAGCTTTGCGATGTTTCGGAAGCATAAGTATGTATACTATTCAGGCTTAACTGAGAATTGCTTAACGTATAAAATTACATTTAGTCTATATATAAAAAAAAATCAAAAAATATTTAAAAATATTAAAAAATATAACAAAAATATAAAAATAAAAATAAAAAATAAAAAAAATAAATCACTCGTTAAAATATAATTATATCTTTATCACGAAGTAATGTGTCTGCATCAATATCTTTGTTTAAATTTTTTAAATAAAAATAAGCAGCTATGATAAATTAATCTGTTTTTCGAGAGTAGCTTTAAGATTATCGAGTAAGAAATGTTTTAAAGACAACATTGCAACTAAATAGTTTTAATTGTAAATATAACGATAATAAATAGATGCTCGAATTCGCTTATATTTTATAAAAATCATACTGAAGTAATTACTGTTGCTAATTATTCAGATTCTTAATTTAGGAATTAATTACTCTCATTCGGAACGCAGCTCGGAATTGCACGAGCGTCGTGGTACTGTCGTCGTTCACTGCGATGCAGCTCAGTGCCAAAAGTTGGAGGAATGCTGATGATTCTTTCGAATGAAAATACATTTATAAAGTTTTTTAAGGTCACCGTCGTCGAACTCGCATTTAAAACGTGGAAACTCAAAATACAAAAACTATTATATACAAACTTTAACTAATAAATTAAAAAATAAAAATATCATTGATATAAAATATAATTCTTTCCAGTAGAAACATTTGATTATTTATTCGAAAAATTTGATTATTTGGGAAAACCACAGAGTATTATAATATATACAATTTTTGTTGAGTTATATAACTATAATAATGAAATGCACTATTTTAAAAACGCTCAAAAAGTATTTATATTCCTATAAAAATATCGATGCGTAAGACTGTCGAAAGGTAGAGTAATGAAGGAAAAAAGTTGATCATTTTGAAAAGAAAAGTGGAGTCGTAGCTAGCGCATTCGGACTACTGCTCTTACGTTAGAAGACGAGAAATCCTCAGGATTGTGAGCGTCGCGTCTGCACGGAACATTATCCGCATTGGCAAATCATTATCCGAAGGTAGGTCGCGCACTGACGGGCCAGCTAAGCATATAAAAAGGGCAAAACTGACAACTGGATCTCTCTCCCTCTTTCAGACACACACGCAGCCGCACAAACCGGAGCGGTCGAGGGGCTGCGCTCTACGCCGACCAGCTAATTGATTTAATTGATTTTGCATACGCTGCGTCATTATTGATGCGTGCACAGTCAAGGCCTCCTCTCTCTGCCTCTCTCTCTCTCTCTCTCTCACTCTAGCTCTCAACCCTTTGTTGCTGCAGTGTGGCCTGGACATGCAGGCGCGGCGGTGACGGTGGCGGCAGCGCGACACATTAAAATCAACGAACCAGCAATCGAATTGCCGTTCAATGGCGCGAAATACTGAGAGCTGAGCCAGAGAGAGGGAGGGAGAGAGAGAGGGGGAGAAAGAGAAAGGGGGAGAAAGAAGTCACCGCACCGCAGTATACAGTGACGTCGCACCCGGGCGCGAGTCTGCGTGGGGACATGTATAACATACGCGTAGCTCGATCTCTTTAATAACAGCGAACATGCGACTCTTGAAAGCAGGCGGTTTTCAAGGGCGCCTCTATAATAATTGTTAGCTACTGCACTTGGTTTATTTCACCAGTGCAACTTCATTCATCAATTAAATTTGTCTGTGGTCAATGAACGTAAAATTGAGACCTATAAATAATAATTACTTTTTTACTTGACTAATCGATTAGCCATCGAACCGATTAAAGTTGCAAAGAGAATGGAAAGTCTAACTGATTCTTTATTAAAAATAAGATTTTATTGATCTCATGCATAGATTTGAAAATATCCCACAGATTTCAAGCAATCTTCTATGATTCACTTGAGACGATCAAGCTAGACGATCTTCGAAACGCTCGAAATAATTGAAACATTCCTGCAAGTAGGTATCTGCCACGATGAGAAGAAAATGATTGAAAAATCGTTGGGACTCGGAGCTGTAGGCGGGATCATTGCAGCACGCGAAATCGTTTGGACCGACAGCTAGTCGAGACTCCTGAACTGTTCATCGAGAGCTTCGGCATCTTGAAGATTTCTCCTGAATCGCCAGATGCTTGCCGAGGAGCGGGCCCCAGCAATCCGAGGGTGATCCCGCGTGCGGAAAATCGATGATTCTAGAGCACGGCCGCAGCAGTGCCTCCCTCCGCCGGCTCCTCTTGCCCTGCCGGCCAGGCGCCACTCCCCGATCGAGCGCCGAATCCCAAAGGCTGCTGCCGCTGCCGCCGCTGCCGCCGCTGCCGCCGCTGCCGCCGCTGCTGCTGCGGATCCCCAGGGCCGCGGCGCCGCGGGCTCTGGCTCTGGCTCTGGCTCTGGCTCTGTACGCGCGCGCGCGGCCCCCGCTATCTCTCTCTCTCTCTCTCTCTCT
>UELV01082741.1:0-16506 GCA_900490015.1 Megastigmus stigmatizans | reverse complement strand
TCTATCCCCCCCCCATCTTCCTCTTTCTTTTTTACCCTTACGATACGCATAACATATTTTGTACTCTTCTGACAAATCTTTTCTTTCTTTTTAAGCATGTGCTGTATTGTTTTTGTTTTTTTTTTGTTAAATATAAGATAAAATAATTACAGTGTGATTATTTCTGAAGACTACCTGAAGATTTCTTTTCGTAAGTAATTAGAAATATTAAAGACCGGTAGAGATTTTTACATCAATAGGTAATGGAATTATGAGGATGAATTCAAATTGTGCATTCGGTTGAATGAGTCAATGAAGCAGTTAGCGTCCGAACACTTGATGCGCGCAGTTCATTGACCTTCGAAAAAGTCGACTAGTCGAACCAAGACTATACTAAAAAAACTTTGAAGTAGTTCTTTACTTAACATTAAATCTATTAAAGAAGGATCTTGTTATCTACATAATATACACGATTTTACAAACAATGGCTGCAAATCTGCGAAATACAATAGAACATAAAGTTCGATAATCAATCATCGAATTCGCCCTGCCGTACGTTACGAGCCTCCCCCTCCCCCTGTCCCTGTTCCTCGCAATTCACCGATACCCGCATTGTAACACACGACTTTTTTTCCTCGCCCAAAGCTGTCCTTTGTCCTGGACGCATTTTTATTACACGCCCTTCCGCTTCTTTTTTTCGCTTCGACGAATCGATTAACCACGAGCACACAAGCGGCGCGATTCATTTCCCGAGCTTGACGCGGTTGCGCAATCCTTTATTCCCTGAGAAATCAGCGTGCAATCGAGATGTATTTGCTTTCCACTTGGTAGCAGCTGGTACCGGTGTGTATATGCTCTGTTATTAGGTGCTCGTGTTTCTTCAACATCTTATTTTTCATTCGGCGCGCGGCGCATTTTATGTAAATTTCGGTGTCTGCGAGGAAGTTCATGCGAAGGAAGTGTAGCATCTTCTTACATGTTTTTGTTTACAGTCTGACTGCAGGAAACCAATCTTGATGGTTACGTCCAGAATCCTTTATGCGTTTAATACTTTTGCTTTTGATTCGGATCATGTTGAGATTATCTACTGTTATTAGTATTGTATATAGTTTTTCAGTTATTGAATTTTTACCTTATTTATAAGGCATTTTAAAAATAATTCTAAACGTTTGAAAAGAAAAGCTTGCCAAAATATTACATTCATGCAATTCAAACAACTTCCCAGTTATGTATATTGTTTTGTATTTCCATATGTAATAAGCTTACTTTGTAAATAAAAATAAGGAAAAAGTCGAGTGTAGATAAGATAATGAATATGATCACAATCCTTACTGATATGTATATTCTCTAATCCATTTCATAATGAATAGGCCCTATAAAACACATTAATTTATCACTAAAATAATAATTACTTAATCAGAAGAGTGAGAAGACCTCTGTTTCATGTGAATTTTTGTCAAGCTCAAATTAGGAATTGTCTTTTTATTTTAGAACATTGATCACGAGTACAGTAGTGCAAATTATATTTACGCTCATTCGATTGTGATAATTTTGATTTCAAAGATAACCATCAAAATAAGATTCTAAGATAATAAAATCATTCTTCTTATTATTGCTATTTACTTTTATGATTAGACTATTTCTACGTATTCTCCAAAACATAAATATTACAATTATTTCGCTTTCAAATAGCCTCCAATTCCAATCAAACCATGGGACAACATCTACGACGCCACGGAGGAAGGTCCAGCGTGTCCACAAAGTGTCGCTGAAAATCAATCTGAAGATTGTTTACGCTTAAATGTGTATACCACAAAGGTACGTTTCCTATTAAATTGAAACAATTCCACAATTTTATACGATATAAATTATTATTTTTTTTACCAGTTATCGAGTGCCAGCGAGATAGTGAAGAGGCCAGTAATAGTTTACTTCCATCCTGGTGGTTTTTACTCATTATCCGGTCAAAGTCTTATCGAGGGTCCACAATTTCTGTTGGACCATGATATCGTATTGGTGACCGTGAATTATCGGCTTGCATCCTTAGGTATGGCTAAGTTTATGGGCGCGTAAAGTATTTCATGATTTGATTGCATCCTTTGAAAAAATAATTTTATCATTCCACAACAGCTGCATATACAATAAGAGCAATTTCGAAAGGCACAAGTAGTTGTTAACATTAAACATTTCTTTGTGATGTCGAGTAAGCAGTTGATTACTGTGGTCCATTGTATCGTTTTTAATGGACTGCGACTCTATGTTGCAGTTAACTTCATTCGATTACTGCACTTTTAATACACCAATTACCGCACACTTACATAAACAACATGATTAAAAAAAATCAAAAGAGTTCAATGAGATTAATTCGATTGTCAAAGCCTGACTCGGCCAATGGTAAACAACCTACTGTATTAAATGAGAAGGAAACGTGCACTGTAACGTATAAGTAATCAGAAACTTCATTTAAACAAACTGAAACACTACTTACTTAATTATAAACCTCTTGCGCCCATGCTTATACATTATGTGCTAAAGCTTTGTACTTTGGACAACATATCTCCGATCACGATGAATATAAGAAAGTTAAAAAGTAGATGCGGTTTTAAATAAATACATCTAAATAAATAAAGCTATAGGCAGCCTTGGTTAATCAATGGTTAATCGTGTGAATTAGGTTTCATGAGCACCGGCGACTCCTTGCTACCCGGTAACCTAGGTCTGAAAGATCAGGTGGAGGCATTGCGCTGGGTGAAGAAGAACATCGCGGCATTCGGCGGCGACCCTAACTCCGTCACCATAACCGGTTACAGCGCCGGCTCCTGGAGCATCTCCCTTCACCTGGTCTCGCCCATGTCGAAGGGCCTCTTCCATCGCGCGATCGCCTCCAGTGGCTCCGCCATCTACCAGGAGGATTTGCCTACCAACCAGACTCACCTGGCCAAGAAACAAGCCGAGATACTCGGCTGTCCCACTGACACAGTTGGCAACATGCTCGTCTGTCTCAATACCAAGACCGCCGAGGAGTTCGCCAGCAGTGTTGGAGATTTTTTCGTGAGTCGTTAACTCGTATCTCTTTCTCTCCCTCTTCGCTTGTTTTGGCAGAATTTCATTTCTACGATAGGCATCTGTGCTCCGAGATTTGCAACGAGTGAACTCGAGGACGTGCGATGATCCCTGAATACAAAACCTTTTTTCTTTTTTGTGAAATTTAAGCAGGGGCTTAAGCGAATGTTCACTTGAGTGAAACTAATCTAGGTGGATATTGAAATTAATTGTTTTAAAGTTGGGTTAGAGAAGAAGTAAAGTAGCATCGATGAATTATCGTACAATCATTTTGCCAATTATAGGAAAAACGATTCCCGTTGGTTATGCATCAGGTATGCAGATACAGTTAAATCTTGGAAAATTAAAAAATATGTGTATTTATTTTTTTAGTTATTACATTAGTGATCACTCAATAACATTTAACGCAAATATTTACTATATTCAAATATTCTTTTATTAAATATGTAACAAGTATAAGACTATCTGTATTATGATATAGTTTTAAATAAAAATCGCAATTTATTTTTATTTATCTTCAAAAATATACGGATTACTAAACAGCGAATGTTTTCTTCAAAGGAATGGTACAATAATCCAATCCTTCAATGGTTGCCAGTCGTTGAGCCAGAAGTTCGGGGGGTGGAACGTTTCCTTCCGGCGCAACCGATTGACCTCATAAGACAAGGAAAATTCCACAAAGTTCCTTTCATCACCGGAGTGACTAAAGACGAATTTGGTGGACAGATTGTCCGTAAGTAAGGCATTGTACCATAATTGTTTGTTATGAAAGGGATGGCAATTCAACAATAAGCAGTCTGTACACATTTAAATGAGTTACAATCAGTTTAATTTTTAATAGCAGTATAAAATATTTTTTGTTGTAGAATTAAATCTATTTAAGAAATTGTGTACATGTAGATAGGCTCGGTATTATCAAATTAAGCATTAAAAGAAACAGAAAAATTTTAAATCGAATTCGATAACGTAAGATTAACACTTTTAATAGAATATGTATCATAAAACAAATTTATTATTCAAGCTATGATCGAGCAGGCGAGAAATGGCAATGACACAATGTTCAGCGATTTGAACAGAGAGTGGAAAAGATTGGCGCCAATTAATTTCCTTTACGAACGCGGAACCAACCGATCAAAGGAGATTAGTGAAAAATTGGAAACGTATTATTTGCACGACAAACCTGCCAGTATTGAGAATTCCGAGGGCCTCGCACAAGTAAATATCATTATTTTTAATAAGTCAAGTAATTTATTTTAACTGATGCATAATATTTCACTATAACTATAAAGTTTTTTATTATACAATTTATAATACATTAATGATTGCGTGAAATAGTATATTCTTTGACTAGGGATAAAATTCTTTATAGTATTTCAGCGCGTAAAACGTTAAAATAAATCGGTTTGTTTATGGTGCATAAATTTGCCTCTCGATAGCTCTACGCCGACGGCGTAATTGGATATTCCGTGCATCGACTGGTCAACTTAGTTGCGGCAGCCTCAGACCAGCCTGTGTACTATTACAAATTCACATACCAGGGTCCTTACAGCCACGTCACTTGGAACGACACCAAAAAGCCTTACGGTAAGATTAAATACGCTTATCGATCTCTCTCTCCCTCTCTCTCTCTCTCTCTCTCTTCCTCTCTCAATCTCGCAACAGTCATTTTATGGAAATACTGCGGCTATTTTGGAATACAATTTTTCACTACTTAAGAGTTACAAATATTTATACGATTAACAACAAATTACGTCATATTGAACAAATGGTGTAATTTCTTATAGCACACTTGTTCCAATGCAAGAGATTCTATTAAATACTAAAAACTTACAAAATTGTATTATATGTTACTATTGTTTGTCAAAGAAAAAAAATCAACCTATTTGATCATTTTTGTTGCAGGTGTCGTACACCACGACGATCTCCTCTACATATTCAGGGTAAGTTTCTTCCCGGACTTCGCCAAGGATTCACCAGCAGCGAAAACGGTCGAGCGGATGACCGCGATCTGGGCGAATTTTGCAAAGACCGGCGAACCCATTCCCAAAGGCAATCAGACTGATCTCTTCGCGAACGTGAATTGGGAAAAGTTCACTCCGCAAAATCAAAAGTACCTCGAGATCGGTAGCGAGCTCGCGATGAAGACTGGCCTCAACGCCGAGCGGATGAAATTCTGGGACGAGCTATTCAAAGTCCAGCCAGCGACAGCTTAGAAGCTGAGGATCACGTTTTTTGTGCTAATTTTTTTTAAGAAATAAAAATAAGTACTCGAAAGCTTTTTTACTCGTATCGTGTATTTTCACTTGATCGACACATTTTTATATACATAATTCCCTTTATCGTCCCTTGCAATCGTTCTTTTGCTATCGATTATTCACTAATGCATAACTTGAACATATAATTCTTTTTTGCTTTACATTTACTTCAGTTGAAATTAAGAATTTTTAAGATATATTTAGAATGCGGTTTGTTTAGAAAGAAAATAGCTTTCTCGAGAGACTCGATTTATGAAAAAACACCAAGTATGATAGGCTTATCTTTAATAAGATTCATTTTGCATATATTAATTTCTAATTTCTCTTTACGGAAATTTCATACCAACAAATTCACGGAAACTTCTATCGCTTTAATTATATTTGCATTTTTAGAATCGACATTTATTCCTAGAATTTTGTGCAGCTTCAATACTTTTTCTTTTTTAAACCTACAAATAAGTATTTTACCCAATTTTCTCTTCCAATGCGACTTTTAATCATTAAAATTATCGATTATGAAATTTTTCATGCTTCAAGTTATATGTACTTTCGTAAGGAGTACAGTCAATACTTATGCAATATTCAATATTTATGCGAAATACATTGTACATAAATGATGAAATGTTTATAAAAGTAAATTCTAAATACTCGTCAATTGTACATAAGAATTTCAATCTTAATAGCACAATGATTTACCATTCAATTTGTAAAATTTATATGAAAGTATATTTTATCACTAATATTTAACGGTCTTTATATTTGAGAGATAAAACTAATATCTTAGTTTTTGCAAAGTAAAAATAATTGTTTATTGCAAAATAGATTTTTTTTTCATTCATGACAATCTCAAAAGTAATATTTTTATCACTTTGATGAATCGAGTTCATAAAGTCCTTGATATTGCTCTCGAAACACGTTTTATGATTCACTGCGTCCATATCAAAAAGCAGGACAAAGCAGCCGGTTTTTTTATTTAAAGCGTAAGAACATTCATAGTCACATCATCTGCTATATAACAACACCATCAATAACAAGCCATTTTATTTGTTTCATTGACGATGTAAAAGGCCTTGAATTAGTTTCTGATTATAAACTTGCGTACAGCATTACCAAAGTCGAGACTATTAATATATTATTTTGAAAAGTATATATTCATCGAATGCACCGAATGTAATTTCATCTAGAAAATTTGTTTAAAAGACAATATATAGTTTATGTATTCTTATTGTTTTATTTATTAAATAAATCATTCCCGTAAAATTCCCTGTTATTCTTTTAGAATATTATGACTAACCTAAAACGTTAAATAATTCAAAGATAATAATTTACAACAAGCTCGTTTACTTTTCAAAAACTTTCCGATCTACAAGCTCCAAACAATTATAAAGTCGCAGCTCTGCCAAAACAAAAACGAAGGCGCACAAAGTGCAAGCGATGCTTTTATTTGTCACACCTTGTGCTCCGTACATGCTTAATAGGCGCGTACAGTGTGTGTATATAAAGACCAAGCACACGCGGCGGTATAGAGCCTGTGCGCTTGCGCCTCGCTGCTGCACCATCTCATTCTCCTCCTCTATATACCCTCTTCCTATATTTCATGCACACTTTCTCACTCTTGCTCTCTGTCCTCTTTTATTTCCGAGTGTAGGGGCACCGACAGAGAAAATAGAGAGCTGCGCTGATAATGCTCGAGATGGACGATATATATATATATATATGTGCAAGAGATGAGTGCGCAGCTTTTCTCTGTTCTCCCCCCATTTTTTTTAACTTGAAGAATCGCGTGTCCGCTCTCTTCTTCCTTTTTTTATGCTCGACCTTTTTTTTAGATCAGAAACAACGGTTATGATGTGACCTGTTTTGAAAGTTAGCGAAATGTCAAAAGTCGTTTTGACATTGTCGCGGGCGTTTTTGTTTGGTTCTACGTTGAAAATTTTCAAGATTTTGGAACATGATTTTTTTTTTTAAGAAACAGATGTGCAATGAACAATTAAGTCAATGAGAAATGATATATGTAAGATTTAAAAACGAATAAGAGTAAGTTATGAAATGTCTGACTCAATCATATCTGTATCTACTTAAATGCATAAGTGCTTATAGATATTTCAGGACTGAGTATATAATCATACTCAGTTGTCTTTTTAATAAGTATTACGTCTATTCATCATCGATCAGTTTGTTATTCAGGTCTAACAAAATATTTTTCTTCAAATCTTTATACACTTAATTCTGTTATAAATTTCCTGTGCACAAAAAAGATAAAATTTAAAGAACATTTTAAAAATATTCAAGGGCCCGAGTTATGCTCCAAAAAACTGCAAGCTCTAATTTATCTGAAAAAAAATAACGAGTATTTATCATACCTAATGTTCTCCATTATCAGACTCTATTTTTATCAAACTCTAGGCATTCTAACAATGTCGAAAATATCATAGTACTCATCTATTTTGAACTTTCGTTTTATTATATCTCACTATCTTTCATATTGTTCTTTACCAGAGTAAAAGCCATTTGTAAATATAGTCAAAGCAAGAATAGCTGTACTATTTATTGAGGTAAACAAGAGTAAGTAAGCGTAGCTCGGCTTCTTTAAACTAGGAACAAACATAACCAACTTTAAAACCAAGGGGGCGAGAATTTATTATTTTAATAAGTCCTTCCTTTCCCCGTGGGGTAGCAAACAAATGTTTTTCTCCATCTCTTAATCGAGTTCAAAGTCACTCGTAAAAGAGCACGAATCCTTTTTTAATTGCCGTAACACACAGTTCCGACTTTAATTCTATTTTACATTCCTCCAGAGCGCGTACGAGATGTAACTTCGCAAAATTGAAAATTTCATTTAGCCCGAAGAAAAATAGAGTCTGGAATCCCAAGAAAATTGAATAAAACATTTATTTTACCATTGCAAAGGGTATATACCTAGTACGAAAACATTTTCTCTCAATAGCAGCGATCCAAACAATGCACTGCCTTGTATATCGAACGAAAAAATCCTGTTACTTTTATCTCGGCACCAGAGAAAGTTCCTTTCGCTGAAAAGGTGAGCTAGATATACGCACACCAGCTGACAGGATCATTTTGCAGTTCAAACTCACATAATATTTCGCAAAGCGCAATTTTCCCCGGTTTGTCGCGACATCGAAGAAACAAACAAAAAAGAAGAAAAAGGCGAAAAGATTAGCCAGCGTAAATCCAGGAGAAATTCCTCTAGCCGCAATCTGCGAATCGTAAACGCACATGTGTCCGGAGACCGTATATACATCTCATCCCTCCCCACCAACGTTCACCCACCCACCCACCCACACACACACACACAGAGACACAGAGTGCAGTTGATAAAAAAACAGCGGCCGATAACACACGAGAGCGCGCGGGCGCGCGCATCGAAAACTGCGCGCGCTATACATATACCCCCTCCTGCTCTCTCTCTCTTACACACATAAACCCTTACTCACTCTCTCTCTCTCTCTCTCTCTTTCTATTTCTCTTTCCTATACCCCTCTGCACACACACACACGTATACGTATGTAACACAGGGACAAATCGCCGACAGAAGCAAGTACAGGATATAATAGCAGTCTCGCGGCGGCGCCCGCGTCGTCGACGCCATCGCGAGCTCCCCTCGTGTATAACGCGCGTGCAGCGTCGCCCACCCAAGGAATTATCCCACACATCGAACGAGAACGGAGTGACAAAAAAAAACAATAGCGCGGAGAATGTGCGTAAAGAGATAGTTGGAAGGTGGTTGTCCGGGTGATTAGACCTTTATAGGCAAGTCAATAGGGGAAAAATATGGCTGTGGCGAAGACGAGGAGGAAGTCAGTGGTGCGCCGCTCGCGAGGAAATGGGTCAACCCTGCCCAGCAACCCTCGAGTACGAGCGCGCGACAGCAGCAGCAGCAGCAGCAGCAGCAGCAGCCGTAGTAGCAGAAGCAGCAGCAGCAGCAGCAGCAGCAGCAGCAGCAGCGGCAGCAGCGAGTTCGACGCGACGTTATAGAGCGCGCCGCCGCTGCTGGCTGCCACCGCCGCCGCCGCCGACGACACGCCGCTTGGCCTAGTTAAACGTGTGTGCACCTCCCGTTTCGCCGATATGTGTGTGTCCAAGTGTGTCCTGTCCATGTGAGAGTGAGAGAGTGAGAGAGTGTGAGAGAGAGAGAGTGAGAGAGAGAGAGAGAGGGAGGAAAAAAAGAGTACCGACTTATACATACACATACACATACTGCTGGATTTCGTCTGCACGCCGACGAAGCCTTCGCTCAAGGTTGACGAGCTCACATTCAATTTCTAATACTTTTCGTATATATACATTAGCAGCGCAGAGCCGACCCTTCATGTGCATGTGCGTCTGTGTGTGTGTGTGTGTGTGCGCGCGAGTGCCCTGAAGGAGGATGGCCTTTGCTGCAGTTTTTGCGAAGCTTTTGTGTTCGTTCTCGAGTGCGACGAGAGAGAAAGAGAGAGAGAGAGAGAGCGAGAGAAAAAAGAATTACGAGGGTCATTTTATAGGATGCATACGCTCTCGAAGAGAGAGAGAGAGAGAGAGAGAGGGGGGAGTCGATATAACGCGAGACGGTGTGGGTGGTTCATGTGTGAGTTTGTGTGTGTGAATGCGGCTTGATATCGAGGGTGACTGTGTGAGACGGGGAGAGAGATAGAGAGAGATAGAGAGAGAGAAAGGCGGTGTTGGAGCAACAAATTTCTTTGTCGAGGGTGTAACGATGCATTGTGGAGCGTTACCTTTACGTGCAATAGTCTCACTACTGGGTGCTACGTGTAGTGCGAAAGAGCTCTCGTAGCTCTTTTTTTTTATTTTTTGGTGTTTGCACGCATCATTCGCGGTGCTTGGAAATATTAGTGGTTAGGTTCGGAGCTTTTTGTGCAGAATGCAGTTGATGTTTTGTTTTATTTTACGGAGGCATCGCGAGAGAAAGTCGACGACAGGGGGAGGGGGTGATTTTATCGGGGAGGATGTGTGTGCGTGCACTTAACCTTACCTGTGACTGTCTAAAACTGAATATTATTCAGTGATAATCAAGCTCGTAATATATCGGGATATTGAATACAGCTCATTGGTGCACCACGAGTCTGCGAGGGGCAGTACGGGTATGATTATTTATAAATGCTATACTGAATTCTGTTAATTATCAATTAAAATTTATCGTACCTCGACTGCACGGCTTGAATTCGTACTTGTCAACGTGTTTAATAGTTAATTTCAATGATTATGCGAATTGAAAGTCTGCTGGTTGCATGTGGTGAATCGTGTGTTGTTGGTTAGGTTACCAAGTTGGCAAATGAAATTCTATGCGAGGATATACTTATTATGAGATAAATTTACGCTTCGTTATTCAGGTTTCGATCGAAAGTTGTTCGTTGGCCATCGTATTCTAAATAATGCAGTAGCCGCTTGAAATATGTATAAGAATGCATTTATTTTCGTGGAGATCGTCTGGTACTCAAGTGCACCTTTGCCATTTAGATAATCGTATGGTATCTATTAGTCAAATGAAAAAACTCGATGCAAAGCTTTACTTTCAATACAGAGTTAATCGTTTCATTATAGATATCTAAAAAATTAAGTTTAAGACAAACAATGGAAATGCGATATAATTATATGAATGAAAAAAGTGCATATATTCAGTGCCTTATTTGTATCTAATAACAATGTTTCTAATACGATAAATTATACTTGAAACTCTTTACAATATACCTATAGCAATAATTTACGTAAATATGTCATAGTACAACATCGTAAAAATCTTTTCTATTTCAAGCGACGTAATTTTTCATTCAAAGTTTCTTCACTCAAATTCCTAGGTATACATTGAAACTTTAATACATTAAAAGAAAAAAGCATTTAATAACGAACCAAGAGCTTTTAAATTATCCACCTATTCATCAAATATTCCATACAAAGACAGACAAGTCGGAATATCGCGACGATTCCACAAGCCGCGGAGCAAAGAGAAAAGAAATCCCCCAACTAGCAGCAGCCTCGTTAAATCGAAGAAATAAGAGAGCGAGGGATCTATAAAATGCACGCGGAAACAAAAATCAAGTTCCGGCAATTATTTTTCCGCATCGGCAGCCAGCAGAGAGAGAGAGAGAGAGAGAGAGAGAGAGAGAGAGAACCGCCCGCAGCTCGTGCATAGCCGCGACTTTTAACGACTCCCGGCGTTAATTCATCGGGCTAATCGAGATAATAATTCCCGCGAGGAGTTTCGCTTCCCCTCCGCCGCGCTCAAGCCGAGTGTTAACGCACGGGGAGAGATACACCGCACCACGAGGAATTGATCGATTGCACTCGGAGACGGGGAGGAGAAAGAGGAGGAGGAGGAGGCCGAATACGCGCGCGAGCCACACGTCGAGAGCAGTGGCGGCGGCAGTTTTATCGCTTGCCTCGAGGGTAAAACTGATTGATTTGCGAGACGTCGACGTCGCTTCCCGGTGTATATATGTGTATATTCGAGCTCAGTCACGCGTGCACGCATGTGCGGGAGCTGAGCGAACGAAACGAAAAAAAAAAGAAGAAAAAAAAAATAATAATGCGCATGCACGCGATGCCGACGCTCATACGCTTATTATGCGTCTGGGAGCCTGACGAGTTTCTTTTTCGAGAAGAGAGAATGAACGAGAGACGCTTTTGACGCGCGAGGCTCGTCGATTGGAAAAGTTTTTGAATGCTCGCGTCTGGAGTCTTTCTTCTTGGGGAAGCGTGCGCTTTTCATTCGGCAGTTTGGTCCTATTTGTTTGTCGCACGCGCGCCGCTGTTGGAGAATTGATGCTGGAACCGATGAGCGATTTAGTAGATAAAGGACGAGCGATGCTAGACGCGAGGTGGGACTGGTGTCAAAGCGAGAACTTTTGTTCACTCCGTCTTTTTTGCAGTTCGAAGGTGTGGCGCGCGATTGTGTATAGTTGTTGTCGGCAACAGTGAAAATGTTATTTTTGGATGAACAATGGGCTTTGCTTTTAGTTATTGTCGAGCTCAAAGTATAAATAAATAATGAATTTTGATGACATGAAACATAAACATTATTATTAATTCGATAATATCATGAATAATTTAAGCAATTTTTCAAACAAATTTAATAAACCATTCTATATGTATTTTCAAAAAAAAAAAAAGAACAACTAATTAATATGCAGGAAAAGTAAAATGCAGCGCGATGAAATTTGATAATTAACTCGGGGATGTATTTGTATGCGTATGTTGTCTGGATATACTCTGAACTAATCTACTATTACCCAACAACTATAGGATATTCCACTTTTGCCGGGCATAATATTAGTAAGCTAAGTTTTTGGTAAATATATATCATGGCATAAACTAGAGTTCGCTGAAGTTTCCCATTAAAGGCAGAGTTATCTTTAGCCTTTATAGGGCTAGTCTTTGTGTTTTATTATTCACTGTGTTTGTCAGTATTTTGGATGTCACTTGGAAGTCTTGAAATAAAATTCACATACGTAAACATACCCGATTAAGTAAATATAAGTTATTGAACCATAAATAAATGAACAAATGTCAATGGTATTGTAAAACTTTATATGCAAGTAAGTAGACTTTTATTATATGGCCTATACAGTGGCCCTTGAAAGGATGATCTATAAATTAACTCCTATTATACCATTTAACTTTGAAAGTTAATACAAACTTTTAATGTGACACAGCATTATCGATCTCTTGTCGTACAGAAATTATAGAAACATTGCAAAATAAGAGAAGCTGTTTAATCCATTTAAAGCGATAGAAATAAGAATAAACAATCATGTCATCGAATTTCAATTTCGGCCCACGAAACACCCTCGATCAACAAACCGAATTAATTAACACAGCGGTTTTCTTTTTTCTCTGTGAATTCAACTCGCGTATAGGATGTTCAACATGGCGACGAATAAGACACCGGAAATGAATTACACGTGCGAGATCTGCGGCCGCGAGGGTTTCAACGACGAGGAGATGCGCTCGCACATGGCCCTCTATCATCTCAAGGGGGCGGCCAATTGTCCGTTCTGCGACCTCGGCGAGATCTCACCGACCGAGATGTTGCTGCACGTCAACAGTGCACATCTCGATTACCTCACGCCCAGGTACATACAGCTTTAGACTTATGCCCGTTAGCTTTATTATTCGGTTTCGTGGATTTTTTTTAATAAACTCCATACAATATCAGTTGAAAAAGATACTTATATGTCTAGTTTTGAACGTGATGGTAAAGATTTGAAATGGGTATTTTTCAAGTCTTTTAATTAAAACTTAATAAAATTTTATTAACCAAATTTTTATTTTGCACTTAATTTAGAGGCACTAAAATATGATACTTTATAGGGCTAAGGGCTTATGAAATTTTTAGGCCCTTTTATGTTTTGCAACGTAATATAATATCAGTCTGTATCATGCTAAGTCGTATCATAACTTAACAACAAAAATAATAATGAAATTAATTAAATTTTTCATACTAAATAAAATGAAGAAAAAAACGATATATTATTTACTTAGAAGATATTTTTTATCGGTTAAAACCATAACATTTTGAAATATTATATACTTAATTCCCAATAATGCCTTTTTCGTAAACTATTTGGAGTATTATTGGTTCGAGTATAAGTATAATTAAACTCAAACAATAAAAAGGCAAACGAATATTATAGCGCGAGGTGTACAAAATTTAATCAAAAAATTTAGTTTCCATCGTCAGAGAAGTTCGAAAAATCAAATTAGAAGTTTCTATAAAAATTTTGTCATAATAAACTTTGCATGTAGGTATTATCTACTACATATTTTTTGCAAAAGCCTTTTTGTTTATTTCACAAATTCTGGTATAAATTTTTTTAAATTCACATAAGTCATTAATTTGCACAAAAATAATATATATATATATACTATAGCGCCATAATCGATATAATTATGATTATGTATTTCCTAACTCTTGGAACTCACGATGTACAATAAATGGCGGAGATTTTTTAACTATAAGATCTTATATATGAGATACTCGTCTCAAATGCTTATATGTATGAGATCTCATTAAATTTTTCATGCACGAAGACTCTTTTGGGAAACAATTAGTCACAAATCGAAAAGTAGAAAAAATGTACATACCTAAATACTTTTCAAGGTTTATATTTTCAACAGTACTATGATTTAATATTAGCGTATTTTTTAAATATATAATAATCCTTGCACAAATATAATAGTAATTCATCTTAAACTGCACAATTTTTTTATGTACCTATATCTATCAATTTTTTGACTACACAAAAGAACTAAAATAGACATTCAATCAAATAATGTACAATTACATGAATCATTCTGCACTATGATTGTTAAAAATCAAGAAAATTAACTTTCTATTGAACGAACACGTTACACAGGTCGTGTATGTATAAGCTAGTAATTAATAACTTTACCATAAGCTTTACTTATATTATCACAGTGTACAGAATACGAAAGAAATTGTCATCGATGTTATGAGTGCAGGTGGCGCTGTTTTTCGTATCAGAAAAGCGCGGCAATTCGTTGCTGCATTACACAACAGTCACAGCCCGCTACAAGTCAGTGAACAACCGTTAGCTGCTCTTTAAATATCTGTAAACATTTCGATAACAACTTTGTTTTTTTCTTCTGCTATTTGCATATATCAATCGTTAAGAGTAATTAAACAAGCAAACTTCCTTTTTTGTAAAACCCTCAGTAATACTAGTAAGCGGTAAGCAAGAATTAATATATTAAAGACGAAAAATATGTGAATGTTTACAGTACACCCGACGAGAACGACATGATGGCTTTCATCGACGACGACGCGATTCACGATCACCAGGACCACCATCGGAGCAAACGAGGGGGCGACGAGTCCTCCTCGTGTCGCGGCGCAACGTCCATGTCCTCCACTTCGTCACTCTGCTCGCCTTATCTGCAGAACGGCTGGTCCACGCCGCCGAGCTCAACGACTCACACTGCGACCTCGACGTCGAGGTCGACGCTGGTGAAGAAGGAAGAAGCCACAGCAGCCGCGACAGCTGCAGCACCGATGGCTGGCAGTTCACTTGTTAACAACAACAACAATAATAACAACACTAGTCATGTAAATAATGGTAGGTGTCCATTGATTAAAAGTGTATTATTTCTGAGGGTTTTTTTCCTCATGGTAACTAGTAATTACTCAGCTAGTAAATTTAATTATATAACTTCGGAGTGGATAGATATTATAATTTAAATACAATGTAAATTTGTCCTTAAGAAATAATGAAATTCTTGGAATAAATAAAAAATCAAATATTCAATACAATTTTCAAATAAGTTTTGAATGTAGAAATAAGTCTCTGAACAGATTTGTTTGTACTATCTAATAAATTTTATAAATAATTCAGTTCCAGAAAGCACAGCTGGTCATGGGTCTCCACTGCGTTCCAGTTTAAATCTTCAATTGCGTTCACATACAACTCCTAAGCTTCCAGTACAAGAATGTCCAATGTGTCCTTATAGTTCAGACAGTCCTTTGAGATTGGAAGAACATATCAATCGCCAGCATTTCGATCTAACTTCACCATCTCTTCCACCGGAATCTCCTCCCACTCGAGATAGTACATTCAATTGTCCATTCTGTGTCACATCGTTTCCCAATGCATCAGATTTGGAATTACACGTTAACATTGAACACAAAGACATATTGAGGTACTGCCTTCATCTTATAAAATTTAAAATATATTTATAAAATGTAATTTTCTATTCTTCCTTCAAACTAAAAAATCGAAAATTCATTCTAAAATTTTCTGTTAACAGCCCTGCAAAAGCAGCATCTCCATATTCGGATGTAGCAACCAGTGGTGGTGAGACTCCTTCGTGTCCAGTTTGCTTGAGCACCTTGTTCAAGAATAGTGATGAACTCACAGCTCATATCGAAGAGCATTTTACGAAAAAAGGAACCCCTTCGCCAATAACGCCTGATGCCTCGACAGATAGACTTCTTGCGCGTGATATGGAAAGGCGCGAAAAAGAAGTCAGAAGATTGAGGGAACAGCGCGAGTTCGCTGTGCTGCAGGCGCAATATGGGATGGACAATCAGGGTAACTTTAGGGATCAGAGTGTCACGAATATGCAGCGGGCTGTATATGCTGGTGAAATGTCGGTGGCAGATTATTACGAGAAACAAATTGAGCTCAGACAAGCTGAGAATAGTGGCATCGATGATGGCAGTTCGTGTACAAGAGGT
>UELV01082740.1:0-14105 GCA_900490015.1 Megastigmus stigmatizans | reverse complement strand
ATATATATATATGTGACCCGTGCGTGCAGACCACTTCGCCTGCGCGTTAATTATATCGAGTCGTCTACTAATGAAATCAAGTTGCGAGTCCGATACGCAGCTGCGCCTCCATCATTGCTCTGCACGAATTTGTCCTCGTACATGGCTGTGAGTGGGGAAAATAATTTTGTATATAAGGGGTCGGTTTAACGACAGACCAACTGATAGTCGAGGTCAACTTATGTATATACTTGTACTGTTAATTGTATTTAAAATAGCGATGACCGCGAATTTTTTATTTAAACTAACGTGGTCAAAATATCCAATTTTTCACAAGATTTGTCGTTTATATTTCAAATGAATGTTCGGTTGATAAAACTTTGTAAAGGATTAAATTCAAACTTTTGGTTCGAAGCTAAAAAATGATAGATTAAAAAACATCGATAAAAAACATTTAATACTCCACAAACTGTAACTATACAACGAAAAAAATGGATGATAAAATTTCACGAAATAAATGTTTTATTCATCACAAAATATACCGCACGCATATTTCGTATTTTCATCAAGATTTTACCTTTACCGCGATCGGCTACCAGTGCTTAAGCTAATAAAACAGGTTCAAATTAGAGCCAGTCCCCCTCGTGTAGACTCAAGTCGCGTAAGGACGATCCGATCAATTTATATACGCGACGACTGGCCCAACCACATATTGGATTGGCCAAAGCTTAACCCTTGTTTGGACGCTATATATTCGGCACGGAAAATAGTCATTAACAGGATTTACTGGTAATTGTTTGTCCGACTATATCAAGATAAATTGTCACGAGCTGTATTGTTAGGATTCCCGAGGAAAATTATTCAGACACGTGTCGTGCATCCTTTATAGACTACCGCCACAGTCCTTATACTTACTGAAACGATTCAATCTCAGTATGCTTTGCGTTGTATAATAATAATAATAGTAGTTGCGTTGTATGAGTTGTAACTATAAACAGCCTGTTTTGAATAAGCTTTCTGATAGCTTTAAAGTAGCTGGCTGATATGAAAACAAAAATTACAATGCTATACGAAAAGCTTTATTGTAGCCACTAAAAAATTATTACGCAATAAGTACATACCTTGACGTAACCACTCGCTAGAATTATTTCCTCAGTTAAAATACACTCTTCCGTATAGCTACAAAGTGATTTTCCCCTATTTCAAGCAGTATCCCACTCGACGAATTCAACTTACTATTGGGCGAGCGGACGAATTTTCTTAAAACGTGTTATTTCATCACTGTGAATAAAAATCTAATTTTGCCGAAAGCGCATCGTAACGGAGAATCGCGTAATGCACTTGGCGAGTTTCGGAATAAGAAGCTTTAATCGTTACTTACGGCTTTCATTTCGGGATGAAAACGTAAAAAGCTCGCTAAATATGCAGTCGGAAAACTTTTTAATGCGCAGAATAAGATTATTAGATTAGTTCATTCGTTCTCACTTCATTCATATAAATCACTTGTTGTTGAGAGGTAACAATGTTCTCAAAATGTTATTACTTTCTAAAACACAACTTTACTTATTTAGCCTATTTATATATTCCTGCATTCAGTAATTATATTTCTATTATTAGGATTCGTATACCGCCGGTAAAGATGAGTTAGTTGGTCCATGTAAATCTGGTTATCGGGTTATCTGATTACCGGGTTATCGGCTTATCAGGTTATCTGGTAATAAAAATTCGGCGGATTTCGACGCTACCCGACTTGATCGATTCGGTTTGTCGAGACGATCATACGACCAATTTGTTTTTACATCCATCGGAGGGGAACCGAAATACGGGAATTTTTCGCGGCGAAGCCCCACCCCCCGCACGCGGAACGTTATACAGGAGAAAAGTAACCGAACCAATGCGTACCTGCCCAATAACCCAATAACCCAATGACTCCTCTCAGTCTCCTACCCTCCACTCCCCCTCCCCAATTAGATATTGCGTCATTGGGTCACTCATCTAATTACCGCAGGCTTCCTATCTAATTTGTGAGCAGGAAGCAAAATTGTAGTGATAAATATGAATTTAGTGCAGGAAACACGCATGTATCTAGCTCCTTTTTTCTGCCCCCGTCAACTTTATGTACCGACAGTTCAATTTTTCGCGCTGCACATAACATTGAACAGTATAGGAAAGGAAAACTGCACGATTAACCGAGTGTTTTTTGTTTTGATTTTGCCGACAGATATATCTTCCTAGCCATCTACACGGCAGAAATGGTGATAAAGTCCATAGCCAAGGGATTCATCCTGAACAAGTACACGTATCTGAGGAATCCGTGGAATTGGCTGGACTTCGTAGTAATTACGAGCGGATACGCGACCATCGGCATGGAGGTCGGGAATCTTGCTGGTCTCAGGACGTTCAGAGTATTGAGAGCCCTTAAGACTGTTTCGATTATGCCAGGTAAGTGTCCGGGCCGAGGGCTACCACCACCACCTACCTAGTACCTATACCTAGTACCAGTCTGCACGCGGCCTCTTTCACAAGTTTAGCCGCCATACCTCCCCGCCCTTGTTAATAAGTTAGCTCGGCCAACCTCGCACTTGACTACCGGCCGTCTGCGGTACGCCTAACCCAGTCTCCGACGTGCAAACGGTGAGCTCGACTCCGTTTCCCATTCTTTTTGTCATTGCGAATCCTTCGTTTTTCAAAATCTCTAAAGTGCCGATCCTATTTAATTCCTGCAGGATTTTGATATACTTACAATTAATTGAAATAGAATTTAGGAGAATTTGATCAATCTCTCGAAATGACGATTAAAAACTGATCTCGCCGAGGCTTTGAATAATTTGTCAAGTTCAGAATCATGAAAAAATTGAGCAATGGTTCAATCAAAAGTCTGCATGTTGGCCAATAAACAAAAAATCTTTAATAAAACCTCTCTTTTGTAAGCTGACATAACTATCTAGAATAACAAATCAGCAATTGCAACACGAATATGAATAGAACAATCTTGGATTCCAAAATGTTTACTCATATGTAACATTGAAACCAATTTGAATGGTCTACAGCAGGGCAAAAGACCCACAGGCCCGCACCAGAAGTCCCCCACATAAAACAGGAGCATTATATTCCAGCCGCGTTATTGACAAGCCTCCCGCGCCGGTCCGCGGCTGCAAAACCGCACGAGATAGCATCATTATGATTCTTCGGGAACGCCAAGTCTCATGACGATGTCGAAGCGGAGCTGGCAAAGAGCGAGCGCGCCGCCGCGGATATTACACTGCGGCCAGATCGATGAGGGAGAGACTTGCGGTCTCGATCCATTATATTCTCGGGCGAATACGCGGAATCTCGAGCAACCCTATACCTACAGCTATATACCCTATGGCCTATACGCTACGCTCGTCAGGCTGCTATACGGAGCGAGAGAGAGAGGCAGCCGCACACATGGGCCTTTGGGAACCGTGATACTAAATCAATTATGCGCGCGCCCTGGGAGCCGGAATAACGAACGACGCGCAGATCCATGGCGCTACGTAGCTTCGCCGGACTCACCCTCCTCCTATATACGTATACATCCTATATACCTTCTCGTGCACGCGGCTTTATTTTCCTTGCCGATTTTTCTTTTTGCTTTAATATTTCGCGCTTGTGCTCTCTCTCTTTTTTTTTTGGACCGTGAATCTATAGGCTTTTCTGAATGGGGATTATCTGGTGAAAGGAGCACAATTATTTGGAGCGGATGAATTTTTGTTAATTAGTGGCCAAGAACTGTGTCTCTGGGAGGGCGGAGAAAAATCGGGTCAGAGTTTAGACCGGTTCATATATACGATTAAGGAGTGACTCTACCTTCGCGGATCTACTGCGGACATCTTTTATTTCTTGGAGTAGTCAATTGTGACTTTGCAAAAGTAGCTGCCTCGCTTCTTTGTTATTTCACTTTGTTTCGACATATATATTCACTTAGAATCGATAAAAAAGCAATTTATGAAAATTTTTCAAATATATTTGTCACTATTTGCGCAGCCCTTAAATCCGAGTAGGGATATTTTATAATAATAATAATTGTAATAAAAGAATTAATGCAGCCGAATGCATTTTAAAATGAGCCGCGAAACCAGTAGGAAACCGTCAAGAAGATATTAATCACCTCGGAAGACGCCCATCGCAAATACCTTCTCTAATCTTAATTGAATTCTATTGAAATTTTATTCTGAAAAGGAGGTCACAAGGAGCAGTAAAAAGTATTTACTCAATGAAATTTGTAGTTTAATGAATCTTCATCTCGCGCTCTGTGCTGCTACTGCTGCTGTCTTGATTTGCTTGAAAATATTACGCTTTACTTAAAGCGTCCACCTGGCAGCTGTACACGAGTGCACTTTATCTTTAGTTAAAAGCCTTCATTCAACAATATATATATATACATATTATATTTTTTTCTCAATTCAATTCAATTCGCGAATTATAATGTTTCCGTTTTTTTCTTTGTCGCTAAATGGAGATATTAAAAATCAATTGAAAAGCTTTTTATAGCAGAGCGCGAAACAGTATTTAACCATAAACGAAAAATGCTGGACTCGTATTGAATTGAAAATCAACAAAAATTAAAAACAATCATTACGTTAAAAATTCAACTTTTCCAATTCAAATATTTGCATAGAATAGGTCAAGTATAGTGTAGTCCGCATGCAATCAAAAATGTTACTTTGCGAGCCGAGCTGAAATTTCAAAAAATTCAATAAGGCCTTGTTAATTCATTGTCGTGCTCTATCTACTCTCATTCGTAAATAAAAAAAAAAAAAAAAATAATCTTGTCGAGACACTTTAAAGAGAGCGTTAGTACAGTCCACAGCTGAGGGGCTCATTCAAATACTAAATTGGCCGATCCCAAATCGTCTCATACAGCTGATGGAGCCATAAAACGCAGCCCTTAGCCCCCCCCCCCCCCCCCAATCAATAATTAAATTCATTCCTCGAGCATCCGATACATCCAACGTCATCTTTTACCAGCTGCTCCATTCTTTATTCAACGTACTCCCTTTTTTGCACGCGCGCAGCCTGTGCAAACAGAGAGAGAGAGAGAGAGAGAGAGAGAGGGGGGGGGGAGGCGGACCAGTCTGTTGGTTACGGGCGAATGTAAACGATAGAGGCCGGCCGGGCAACTTGGCTGCCGCGCTCGCAGCGTAAAGCTCAGCTACAGAGCCTCCCGCCCTGGTATGCGTTCCTCGCGACCGCCGACGATAAATTTGCCGGACAGCCCGTATATATATATTCGCCCCGGGCAAAAACACAACTGCGACGCAGTCCTGCTGCTCGGCCGTGTACGCGCCTGGAGCGACGAGCTGAGCGAGCTTTTGTTCCTCGTTAGAGCTTGCGACGCTTTTTCCGTCAGCATCGATGACGCGCCTCTTGAGTTTCCAATGACTGGACCGCAACATCAATGTGACACCGTGAGGTTCTTTCTTTACTTCCTTCAACATCCATAGATCGCTTTTACTTCCTTGCAAATTAGCTCTGCCGAGTGAACTGCCACTGGATTATTTTGACTCGTAATAAACTATTGCGCAATCGAGCGTATTTATTAAAAAGCATAGAACTCGTGTAAAAACGGAATTCCTTTTAACCCAAAGTGAAATACAGCTACCTGATCGAGTGTAAGAAAAGAGCGCAATATAACCAGCTTGTAGATCGTTACAACTGCACGTCCAAAGAGCATGACTTCAGGCAGGCTGCGAAGAATCAGCCTCGGAGCTGCTCGGAGCATTCCCTTGAACTTGCTCAACCCTCGCTGTAGCTGTAAAAAGTAAACAAAGGAGTTACGGTAAAAAGCAGCCATTACCTGTTGACGCGATCGTGTAAACAACGCACAGAAAAAAAAGCAGACCTTTATACATCTATGTATATTCCTAAATATAATGCACAGGGCCTAAAATAATATTCCAAATAAAGCGAAGGTCGTACGAAAGACAGATATTCAGAGAGAGAGGATAGAGGCCAACAAAAAGGATGAGAGAGAGGGAGAGAAAAAAGGAACCGAATGAAACGTAAAAGCCCTCGATCCCATGGAAAGATCAGCGCGGATATACCGAATGCTTGTACACGGAGCGACGGATAGTTATAGGGACCGAGAGAGAAAGGAGGCAGCGAAGAAAAAAAAAGACAGATAAAAAAAAGGGAGTGAAGGAATGGAGAGAGGCTCGAGATAAACGCGAGCGACCGTAAAAAGGTCCCATAAGATCTACGCTTTACGCGTAATATATATACGTACGTCAGTTGCATGGCGCACAACGGCACAAGAGCAGACTTTCTCTCTCCCCGTGTTTCTATGTGTGTGTGTGTGTGTGTGTGTGGGTACAGGCCGGTTTCGCGTGGATAAAAGCTAGATCGTAGTTTCCTGTTTAAAAGCTCCGATGCAGAGGAAAAAAGCAAAAGAAGCACCGCGCGGGGAGCGAGGCTGTATAGCTTATCGGAAAGTGAAGCTCCTCTGTCGGCGCTCATCTTCTCTCTCTCTCTCTCTCTCGCTCTTTTCGCTGTGCTTTGCCGAGACGATAAAATGCATCAAGTTCGATCGCGTAAAATTATGCGTTTTATATCCAAGTGTCGCTCTGCTCTCTCAAGCATTAATTACCGGGAGACGCGCCTTTTATTTGCTCGCGTTTTTTTTTTCTCCAATTATCGATACTGCGCGGAAGTTGGTAGAGCAAATTTGAAGTAATTAAATCACTGAAGATTTTAAAGTATTTTAATATAAATATTGGCGCGTCAGAATCCAAAAATAGATCTGACTGATGGAGACCGCGACGCGATTAAATTTTCATTGCTATCGGTTACTTTATTTACGGTGACTTTTCTTGCGCCGGTACTAAAATAAATTTATGAATTATTTTCAGCTGCAGATTAGCGCACCGAATAGGTTAAGTTTTCAGCAACGAATTATCATGTAAAAACGTTTGAATTTATTATACGCAATCCGAGCGAACCGAGAAAGTAACGTATCAATTATTAAAAAATATAGCGCTGCCGCATCATAACGAGAGATTTGTTTTAAGTTAATTGTTCGGGCCATTAGCGCGAAAAAGCAGCCAACATTTTTGTAGCTTCATGAAAAATGTCACCTTATAATGTTCTCGCTTATTATGTATGTACTTTGCTTATTCGCACGGCAGTCAGCCTGCAATTGTGTACTACTTGAAAATTCGGTCTACGCTTATTGCTATATACATGAAATATCTAATTCATATTGCAATTCAGTTTGAAATTAAATCCCGATACTATACCCGTTTCTATAAATATATATTTCTCATAATTAGAAATACTTTATGAAAAGAAAAAAAAAGGTCATTCCATTAAATATCGTTTCAATTAAAATGCTACACTGCCAAATAAATGACAAAGTTTAATTTATTATGATTAATGATTTTTCTACAAGATATTATTAGCTAATTTGTCACGTTCAAGGCAAACACTTTATTAAATTATGACTGGATCAGCTAAACGGCTGTTGCTTAATATATCGAAAATTCAATAATTTCAGCGTAAAAATATCTGGCTCAATTTTAAAAATATTCAAAATGCCAATAACGAAGCTGCAGACAGCTTTTATCCAATCGTTTATCGGATGCCATAGAACAAAGGTATGGCCGCGACCCGAATAAAGAAGGTCGGAAAATAAAGGATATAACCGTATCTCCTTAAAATTCAACGCGTACGAATTCCAGTCCAGCTGATCGCACGTTGTTAAATCGTCATTTGGCGCGTCCACCAGCCTCGACAAGAATGAAAAAAGAGAATGAAGGATAAAGACAAGATCGATAAACCTGCTGCTGCACACGCGGCTTTTCTCTAGTTCCTATGAGAAATTCCACGCGATATACGCGAGTTTTGCATGTGTCGAGGTTTGTTTTGTTGTGTACGCGTATTCCTAAGCCTTCCCGTACTTTTTAATCTCTAGAGGGACTGAAAAACTTTTCTCATAAACTTCATCCCGCGATGTCTCGCTGCTGCTGTTGCGCTCCTCCACCTTTAGCCCTAATTCCAGCTCGGCTGCTGCCGCTGCTTCTTCTTCTTCTTCTTGGCAGGATTTCTTGTCTCTACGCCGGCGTCATCCGGTTTTTTCCTCTCCCTGCGGCGAAAATTAGTTCGCCGCGCAGGCCAACTTTCACGCCGTGGTGCACAGCTCAATTTATTAGAGTTGTGCTGTTTGAAATTTTTCACCTTAGCGGATGTATATGCATGTATTCATGAACTGGAGGGAGAAGATGCCGCGCCGATTACCTCGTTAAGGTTGCGGAGAATACGGAAAGTTTTTCCGCCGTATGCTTTATTAACGCACAGCTGATGCAACGAAACTCTAGCCTAGATTGCGATGCAATCGCCGTGCGTTCTTCCTTTTATATACGGTTTTTTTGGCGCTTTGAGCTTTCGAACATTGTTGCGGAAAAACTTTTATACGACGCGCAGTTTTGTCCTTTTTTGTCACAGCCAAACACCTTTTCCTATATAAATTTTCGCTTTATTTCTAAGGATATTATTCGATGATTTCTAAATTTTGTTAAAAACCGATTGAAAATCATTCGAAATAATTATAGTTTACTCCAAAGTCCAACCGATTCTCGTATCCAATAAGGTGTGAAATAAGTTTAGATATTTCTCAAAACGGATTTTTCTGGTATATTCAGCAACGGCATAATGAGGAAGAAGAAAAAAAGGAAGGAACCCGAAAAGTTTCAAGGGGAAATAAGTAGGCATCGCTCTTAAGAAATTTAGAGCTTTCATTGGGAAAGCTCACCTTCGAGTAGGACAGTCGTCCGGTATAATCCGCTTGAAATTAGATTGGAAGTCCCGTCCAGGAAGAAATAGACGATATTTACGTAGGAGCGATTAACTTGGCTGCAAGTCATTCGTCAAATCTTCGCAACTACCTTCGATCGACTAACAATATACGCACAAACTATGATAATTAAACTTCATTAACTCAAGCTCTTTGATAATATAATACACCGAATATTCCGGATATAAATGCGTGCGCGAATTTCATTACGATATCGATTTAATATATATAGCTTAATGAACGGAATTTCTAAAACCAATGTTTCAGCTTTGTTCCTGATTGAATTCATTTATAAATCCAAACATTAGATATTACTAGGGCGTCTCTCTCTCTCTCTCTCTCTCTTTCTCTTTTTCTTTTTTTTTTTTTCGAGATTCAGGTTAATTGGAATTTTGCCGTTAATTGATATAGCGTGTGGTGCATGAAGAATTTGATAACTGTGTTTAACTTTCCGAGGATTAAAATCTGATGAATATTTACCAGCTCGTGATTTTCAAACAATTCATAGAAATGTAATTTATGCTTTAATCTTTATAATATGTAGAACTTTATGCTATTAAATATTTATAATAAATATTCCATTGTTTTTCTTTTGTCGCGAATTGACATTGTTTCACTGTAGCGCTTATTAGGGGAATGAAAATTGATCATCCAATACAATCTAATATCGCTAAAATGCATTAGTTGCATTACTACGAGTAAAATTAAATTTAAAGTTACATTAGTTGAGACTCTTTGAATTTCAGATTGAATTTTTAATTAATTTATAAACTTTATCCAAACGAAATACTTTCATTTCACACAAATTTCAATCTAAATTTTTAATGGACTTGAATAATTTAATTGATAATGCGCCTATTACGATCGAATAAGATTTCGAAGTAGTCTTAACAATTAAAATTTTAGAAACGCAATAAAACATTAATAATAAGACCGTCTAGATTTATGAAATAAAATAAATTTTAACGCTTTACTTAAATGTAAGCCCTTTAAAAAATGATGAGTTCCATCCAGAAATAGTAAAAGCTAATCGATAGTCATAAAAATATTGCAATTAATTATTGTCGAAGCTCCATAAAAATAGCGTCCCGATAGTCGTTTTTTTTTACGCCCAGTGTCATTTTGTGCTCGAAACTTTTTCTCCGCGCGTAAATTTCAAAACGAAACATCAATAAATCTGTATTAAATAGTCGATTCAATAATCCGCCTTAAAATGCATAATAAATCTCCATCGCAACTTTCCAACGCACGGAAGCCAATTCCGTGGATGAGAGAGGAAAAAAAAAGAAAACAGAAAGTAATACGGAAATCTGCAGTTTCGATTAGTTTCGTATTATATGCGTTTAAATCGAATATGGAGGCAGGGCTCATCTCGTCCATCTGGGAAAAGCACCCGATAAATGCATGCAGCCTTAACGTATATATAAATAACAAATCTACGCGAGCTTTTTTCTGTAATAGTGTATATATATCCCATTAAATCTGCAAGATACTTTTAAATACTTTAAAAGTCTTGCACTTAATCATATTAGCACGATCGACGTATGCAATAATTATCATTGTCTGAATGTCTGATCGAAGGTAACTAATTCGACAGGCAAAATCGTTAAGTTTAATATAGTTTAAGACTAATTCGAGAGTCAATTGAATTTCGGTGAAGTGCAGAGGATAAAGCTTGGCCTATACAATCAGCGCCTACAATCCCGCAAGTAAATTTTTCATTTGCCATCCACCTCGAATAATATATATATATCTGAAGAAGTGAAAAAAAAAAGCAGAAAGCTATTTCCCAGCGGTGCGCTAAATCAAAGTAAGCAGGAGCTGAATTTTGCATTACTGTCAGAGCGAAAAATTTAAAAATTCAAAAATGCAGTACCGCATGACGCAGCTATTACGCAGGCAGATACGTAGGTATATCGTTTTCCCGGTTAGCGGCAACTGCCCGAGAGATCAGCCGATATTCGACATCCTCTCCCTTTCTTTTTTTCACTCTTTGCCCGCGCACATCTATGCAGTTAAGACCGGGCCAAACTAGAAAGCCTCGCCTATGTATGCATGCGGCAGAGCCGAGTGCAATGCGGATACACACACCCACACCCGGTACACATCTCTGAGAGAGAGAGAGAGAGAGAGAGAGAGAAAGGTGCAGGTGGAAGACGCTTGTGCTCATGGAAAAAGGACTCGCCGACGCCTTTATCCCATTGGCCGGGGAGGGTAACGATTCTGCGGATCCAGCTAGGCCAATCGCGCGGGGGCAGCTCTGCTGCTGCTACTACTACACACTACTACATATACTACTCTCTTGCCGCGCGCTTTCGGCCTACTGCAGCCTCGAATCAGCTCCCGACGAGTTTCCTCCTACTGCACCGCATTAATCCTTTCCGCAGCTCCATCTATTTCCACCCTCTCGTCCGTCGCTACGCTACTGGGCTTTACTTTTAAAGACCAGCTGCTGCCCCTGGGCTGATGCACTAAACAGCGCGCCTCAAAATCACTCAGCCTGCAGCTGCCACGACTAACCGGACTCGGACTCGGCGACCTACATCAACTACGTTTAATTAGATACACAGGCGAAATGTGCAGGCTCGCGGCTGGGATTGGTAATCGAGCTTAATCGTCGGTGCACTAAGTGCAGCTCTCTCTCTCTCTTTTTTACGCGGCCGGACCTCGTAAAAACCAGAGACTGCAGAGGCAGAGCTCCTTCGCACAGCCCAGAGAAATAGGATGAAACTTTTTCTCGTGACTGCTGCGTTATACGATTTGAATTTCTGGCTCCGCGATTGAGTGCACGAGGCTGGATGGATGTCTATATTCACATACGTGTACTCTCTATAGGGTGTATTCTGTAAAAGCTCATTTCCCGCCGAGGTTTATTATATAGGTGACTGGATGAACCAAACGCGCGAGATCGGTTTAATATGGGTTAAAGTGTGAAAGGCAATCCTCGAGTACAAAGTATCGAGGAGTGCTGGGAAGTCATTATATACCGCATCCATGGCTCGGTTATAGTGGTATTAGTTGCAGTTGGGCAAATGGAATGTTTGTTACCTGCGATATTGTGCGCAGTACTTGCGTAGTGAGTGACTGCAGCCAACAGGAAAATTGTTCGAGTCTCGATGAGTGGGATCAAATTGAATCCTTGGCCCCGCACTCCATAACTGTCGCATCCATTGCAGCGCCAGCTCCACACCATTATCTCATTGTCATCGTTTAAACTGTTCAATCATCTATTTCAATAATGCAATATCCATTACGATTATCTTCTTGCGTCGTATCGCACTTCACTCGAATCCATTATCCGAATACAAATTAAAAACACCCGCGGGACAGCTATAGGAAAAAAAAAGTTTCTCGGAACACTTGATCAAATCGTCGCTCTGCAAAATTAATTGATTCGCAGTAGCTACAAGAGTTCCAGCGCAAAAAGCGAGGAGAGGAAAAAGCTACAAAGGCTGTAAAGGTGGTGGTGAAGGGAGCAAGACGCAGCGCGGCATTATGCAGCGAGAGGAGAGAGAGAAGCGCAGCGAGCTGATAATTTAAATGCAGGAAACTTGTTCGTTATAATTAAAGCTCTTCCCGGCCTCAGCCGCTGCTGCAACAGGTCAAAGGCGAGAAATTCACGCATCGGCTGCTACGTTAAATCTAAACGCTGATGAAGATTCACGAGACTCGACGGCATTACTTATGCCAAACCACCTCCCGCCTCCAAGAATACCTGTACTCTATATTTTCATTTTAAACAATAACGTACATGATCTGTACCATTGCACCGATACACTTTGTATATATGAAGAGCAGCTGAATAGCAATATTGACTCGGCCCCGTATCCGACGGTTTACATATTACATCGAGACTATACAGATCTCGATATGGAATTTGCTTGGGCAGCCGATATAACCGCACTTATTTCGAGTATTGAAATTCTTACATTGAATCTACATACGTGGTAGAATGGTGATTTATTAAAAATATTGTCACAACTGGAATGTTATCTTTCATTGTTCGAAATGACCTATCGACAATAATTATTTCCCAAAATGGACTCTTGCCTCCACGAAAACGTAATGATAATTGTTGAAGCGAAACTCGTCCAACGTCGCTGTTCCGCACCTCCTATAAGCAGCCCTGTTGTACCTATGCACGTTTATATATATATATAGATTGCAAGGAACGGTAGATCCGTTCTCGGAGCTGAGAAGGGAATTTATCGCGCGACATCGATTATCATTATCGGCCAAATGGCTCGAGCGCGCATCGAGAGATTGCATCGTTAACGGCTGTTTGCCGGCTTGTCCGGCCGAATTATTGCGCAGCACCTCCAGCTCTGCAGTCGAAGCTGCTCCTCCTCTCGCAGCCCCATCCTCTGACTCTGCACCGCAACATCGACTTATGAGAGCCGAGAAAGATGCGACCGATGACCGCGACGATCCATTCTTCTCCGCGCTCCTTTTGCGCCTCTCCATTCTTTTTATATAGAAATATATTGCGATTGCTGACTCTGCTGGACTATAACATTTTTCGAAAAATGTTTAACTAGGTGACTCACGTTTGCACTACACATCTGTATAGATATTAAATATATGGAGCAAGCAGGTTTTTCAAAAATATTCAAGTTTCTTTTACAATTTTCCCGCGGGATCGAAAAGTAATTTTTTCAACTTTCACTTTTTTATGTCGTGGAAAGGAACTTCGTTTCCAAGTTATTCTCTTATATCCTTAAGAAATCAGAGATGAATTTCATTACTTATGTTACATGTATACATATCAAAAATAATTTAAAAGGGTTATTTTATAATATTTATATAAGATAAAAAGATCTTACCTATATAAACCAAAGATTGTAACCATACATATTTTTAATTAAAAAATGTACCTGTCTATTGAATATTGAAAAGTAATCATATATGTGGCAAGACATTGAATCATCTATAAAACTTTTAAATTCGTTAATATTGAAAGACGCTATCATTAATACCTATTTGTCATCATGTGACATAGACTTAAATATAATTATTAATAATACGCAATGTTTAAAAATATAACATTTAATCCATGCCTATATATTCTTGATTTTACAACAAGAGATAAACATTAAATTACCAGCGCTCCTTGGAAAAACAGATTAAAAAGTTTAATACGCCGGATTATATTGCAAGGTAGGGATCAAGATAAAATATAATACTAGACCAATATGTAAATGAAAAGGTTGTTTTTTGTTTTTCTTTTTTTTATAAAATTTAAATCTCGATTCATTTGCATAAACGTCGCTCGAATCCTATAGCTGTGCGCAGCCAAAGGAATAATATTAAAAAT
>UELV01082739.1:0-13118 GCA_900490015.1 Megastigmus stigmatizans | reverse complement strand
AAGCTCTAGCGACGCGATCATAATAATAACAAAACGACTAGGTGTAAATTGCTCGTTTTATCGCGCGCGCACGCAGTACGAAGCCAATCGCTTGTGACGTTTTCCTGGTTTTTATGGTGCGTCGAAGGGCCGAGATTTCTCGCCACTCAAAATGGGCGACATTCGTGCCGGTCTCGAGGAACTTAAACTCGATGGTACGCTTTTCGCCAAAGTCAAGTACTACGTGAGCGGTGAGGGTGATCCCAAGGTACAAAATATTTTGCGGTTACTTTGTTTTCCTTCGTAATAACCCCATTTTCATATTTGAGAACCGCTACTCGCACTTTTGGTGGGATTTGAAAACGAAAACTTGATGAGCTTTGTGACCTAACAGGAAGTAAATACAGTAGTATACTTGTTTCGTCCATTGTACAGAATCATAACATTTCAACATATTCTGTTTATTTTTTCATAATTTCTGCTACAATCAGTCATATTTTTCTTCTAATAGTACTTTTCTATGATTTTAGTTTGTAATAACTTAAAGAAGTCAAAGTTGATATACTATTATCTTTTTTTCAAATTTTTCAAATAAATGTAAATATGAAAGTGTATGTAAGTAGCTGTTTATATTTTAATATATTGTATTTCAGATTTTGAATCTTTTACAAGAAGGAGGTGCTGAAAGATCAAACTATTTTAGCGATTATGTTACTCATCTAATTGCAGCTTTCGAAGCTCTAGAAAATGATATTTCAGCAGCGAAAGATTTATATGAAATCCCTGCTGTCACACAAGATTGGATTTTATACTCCGTAAAATGCAAACAATTACTTCCGTATCCTTTGATATTTTTATAAAATTTTATCTTATAAAAGAAAAAGTGAGTAACATAAACTCATGATGCACAAGTTTCTGAAGTTATTGAATACAGTCGTCATAATATAAATATTAGAAAACATTAAAAATTTAACAAAAAAATAAAAAAAGTGTTCGTTGTCATTAACTATGCCTTATAATAGGCAGTACGACATCACCTTAAAAGTTGTTAATGCTTTAGAATATCAAATTAAAGCTGTAATTATATAAGAAATTGAAGAATTAAAAATTATATCATGTGTAAGTGTTAATCATATAATAGATATACATATAATAAATTAATACCAAAAACCTTGTGAAATTAAAATTATGTTATACTTGATTTCTTAAGTTAAAATTCATAAAACTACTATATTTTTTTCTTGCATTTAGAATTTGAAGGTCTATATATAATATTAAAACAAAATGTAATTTAAATGATTAATTCCTTAATAATTGTATAATTAGAACCCATTACTTCTCTCCAGAGGAAAATCAGTTGTTTTCCAATGTAAGAGCTTGTATATCTCAAGTAAGTCGAGCGGATAGCAAAGCATTATGGGCTATGATAACACTTCAGGGTGGCAAATGCCAGCTACGTTTAGATCGCTTTTGCACCCACTTAATAGTCAGTAAGCCTAGTGGAGCAAAATATGACACTGCTTCACGTCACCAAATACACATCGTTACTCCTGATTGGATTACTGAATGCAGTAGAAAAGGAAGTCTTATAGGTGAATCAGAGTATCATCCAAGACTTTTAGTCTACCCATCACCAAACAGTTCAACTGCTTTGATTACTGGATTTATGGATGAAGATATAGAAAACAATGCAGTTCAAGAAGAACAAGATCGTACAAAGGCAATGTTAGAGCAGTTGAAACAGCGAATGCCATGGAATCAACCAAAACCTCAACCCACAGTAACATCGCAAGCAATGTCTCAAAGCCAAACTGTAACATCAACCTCATCGCCTCCATACCTTCCTACTAGTAGTCAAAGTATTAGCAGTACTGATATTCAAGACCAGTCCTTACATCAACAACAACAACAGCAGCAGCATCAACAACAGCAGCAGCATCAACAACAGCAGCAGCAGCAGCAACAACAGCAACAACAACAGCAACATTTCTCATGGACATCAGCTCCAACGAATACAGCTGTGCATACCACAGCAAGCATGCCTGTTTCATCTGTACAAAATACTATACAACAAAGTGGATGGCACTCTCCGGGAGCTCAAATCAGCAATATGCTTCCTATGAAGTCCCCTACGCAACAACAAGAAATACCTACATCACATATTATGAATACACAAACTTTGCATCAGCCACAGCAGCAGTTAATAAATCAGCAGCAAGAATTACTACAAATGCCCCAACAAACCCAAATAAATCAACAGCCTGCTATAAGTCCACAAGCTATAGTATCTCAGCATCAGCAAGTAAACACACAGATGCTACAGCACCAATTGTCATCACAGCAGCAGCTGAATCCGCAACAACAGTTAAATACTCAACAACAATTACCTCCCCAGCAACAATTAGTACCTCAGCAGCAGATGCATCAACAACAAATGTTGCCCCAGCAACAAATGATATCACAGCAAAATGTGATACCACAACAACAACAAATGCAAACTCAACAGCAAATGGTATCACAACAACAAATGGCCCCTCAGCAGCAAATGGCCCCTCAACAACAAATGGTTTCACAACAACAGATGACTACTCAACAACAAATGACACCACAACAACAAATGGCACCACAGCAACAGATGGCACCGCAACAGCAAATGGCTCCACAACAACAAATGACTCCTCAACAGCAAATGGCTCCTCAGCAACAAATGGGACCACAGCAACAAATGCAAAGTCAACAACAAATGGTATCTCCACAACAACAAATTGTATCTCCACAACAACAAATGGTATCTCCACAACAACAAATGGTATCTCCGCAACAACAAATGGTATCTCCACAACAACAAATGGTATCTCCACAACAACAAATGGTATCTCCACAACATATGGTATCGTCACAACAACAAATGGCTCCTCAGCAGCAATTGGCTTCCCAACAACAAATGGGACCACAACAGCAAATGGCGCCACAACAACAAATGGCTCCTCAACAACAAATGGGACCGCAACAGCAAATGGCACCACAACAACAAATGGGACCTCAACAGCAGATGACATCACAACAACAGATGGCACCCCAACAACAAATGGTTCCTCAGCAACAAATGACGCAACAACATATGGGGCCACAGCAACAATTAGTGACTCAACAACAAATGGTTCCACAGCAGCAAATAACACAACAACAAATAATACCTCAACAACAACTAGGACCTCAACAGCAAATAGCGCCGCAACAGTTAACTACACAACAACAGTTAGTATTGCAGCAGAAACAACAATTGTTATCGCAGCAAGTCCATTTAAATCAACAGCAATCTCAACAAATGGGCTTACAGCAACAGCAAAGTGCTGTACAAAAACAGCAGTTAACACCTGAACAATGCCAACAGATGCTTCTTCTTCAACAACAGCAAAAAATTCAACAAATTTCACAGCAACTGCAGCAGTCAGCATCACAAAGTTCTCAACAATTTGTTATACGAGAAGGCCAATTACAACAGACACCAACTCAACTGATAGGTTCAAATCAACAAAACTTTATGGTTCAAAGAGATGCTCAATGGCAACAACAGCAATATCAGTTACAATTGCAAAGACAGCAACAACAGCAAATTGCAGGTCAACAGAGACCAGGGGCTCAATGGGCGCAACAGAGTCCGCAACCACCAAGGCAACTTATTCAACTGGATGCACAAACGCATCAGCAATTACAACAATTGGATCCACAGCAAAGAGCGCAATTTATACAGAAAATTCAGAAGCAAAAGACACTGCTCTTTCAACGTCATATACAGCGTCAAGCACATGGAGGTCACATTGCTGTTGTTAGGAGTCCTGGGAAGCCTGGACAACCTGGTGTTCAATGGGTGTCGCAACCACGACCTCAAATGATGGGACAGGTAATATAATATTTTAGTACTGAATATTTATTAACTTTGAAAAGTTTTTTAAAGATAATTTTTTTTATTTTTAGTAATAAAGATGACTTAAGATCATTGTAGATTAATTTTAAATTTTAAAGTATCAAAAAAAAATTAAAATAAATAATTTTCTAACGAAATTTATTTCTAAGTATTATAATTTTTGTTGAAAGATACAAATCTGTACAAGACTACAATTGGTGAAAAATATTTTTCAGGTTGCAGGAGCAGCACCTCAAAAATCAGCCCAAATGCATCCCATTGTGCAACCACCTGCACTTACTCCAATCAACTCTGGTAATCCAGTCATAGTTCAAACTGGTCAATCTCCTCAAGGACCTCAAGTAGCTCAAAATCAACAATTCCAACAAGGCCAGCCTCTTACTCCACAACAGATTGCTCAGTTACACATGCAAAAACAGCAACAAATTGCTCGTATGCAACAGTTACAACAAATGCAACAGCAGCAGCAACAACAGCAGCAGCAACAACAACAAATTGTTCAACAAGAACCGCCATTGACACCAATACCCGGGAACACGCAGCTACCAACAGATCAGCAGCTTGTTGTCAATGCCAAAACCAAAACAGCTCTGGCAAACATGCTCACTAACAGACTTCAAGGTGGAGCAGCAGAAGGTAGCGCTGCTGGTCAATTAAGGCTAATGACTGCTCAGCACAGACCACCTCCACCACCTTCCCAGGATCCTCAACTCTTAGCTGCTTATCAAAGAAGAACTTTGGGCAATATCACTAATGGTGCACCTCCTGGTGGTCCAGTCAAAATGCAATGTGCACCTACTGCAACGCAACAACCTAAAGCGCAATTTTACGGACACAATCCTAATTTGAAATGTTAGTATGATATTTATTTGTAAATAGAAGTATATTTTATAAATACTTATTTTTAAGTTAAAAAGTACTTTTACAAATCATTATAATGTTTTTCAAGATTATTTCGAAAGCGAATTTGTGCTAGCACTTTTACAATATTAAATATGTTCCATATATGTATAATACAAACTTATATTACAATAATCACATAATGAATTAGTAGGACATTAAATAACTAATATTTTCTCATTTATTCAAAACAGTGCCACCTGACTTATTTTTACTTGGTTGTATTTTCGTAATCGTTGAGTACGATACTCAAAGTCCAGATGAAGTTACGGTCTGGAAACAAGTAATCGAGAAACACGGGGGTGAAGTAGAGCTACAATACTGTGCGAGAGCAACGCATGTCCTGTCGATTACACAAAAGCATCCAATAGTCGTGCAAGCATTACGAGAAGGAAAACGTTGCGTGAGTGCACATTGGCTGTCTGATGTCGTTAACAAGCAACAAGTACTTCCACCGTGGCACGCACTACACTTTCCTACGCCGTTTAGTTTAACTGATCTACCTTGCAGCAAACAGATTATATCTCTGTCAGGATTTGAAGGAGAAGAACGTGCAAAAGTGAAGTATATGCTGGAAGCAGTGGGAGCAAAATTTACTAAATACTTTTCTAGACACAATACGTTACTTGTTTGTCGGAGGTATGTTTAATTTTTATGATTCTTATTTTCTTTAAAAAATTCATTGACAATTTCTAATAGAAAAAATTATAGTTCTGCAAAATAGTTATATTTATTCTACTTAATTATGTAAAAGTATCTAATAAATATAATGGATATCATTGACAGCTAAACTTAAATTATGTATAAAAAATGAATAATCTTTAGAGTTCACTAAAAAGCTGTTCAACTGCCATTTTTCAATTTATTATACTGAATTTATTCTATTATTCTTAAATAGTTTTTTTTGTTCAATAATTCCGCATAAAAATTGCATAAGACAACTGTTTTTAATTACTAGTTATTTAAATAAAATTTCAAATGTTTAAGTTAGATTATTTGAATACAAAAATAATTTTAAATGATAATTTCAAATTTCAAATTTTCTATTGCATAATTTTATATTATCAAGTTTGGTATTAACATTTCAATTTTTTCAGACCTGATGGACCAAAGTATAAAAGAGCACGGGAATGGCAGACTGGTGTTGTAAATGCACAATGGCTAACAGATTTGCTTTGTGGTCAAATGAGTGCGTTGCATCAATCTGATGCACCTAAATATCAACAATTTAGCTTAGGAAATCCATTTAGATTAGATTATTCACTTGTGCCTCATCTTATGGGTATAATAATTAATCACAATCTTATATATTATGTTAATTGAAATAGTATTACTTACAGCTTTTTATTTTATTTATAGCTGCATGGAAAATGCCAATAAATATAACACAAGAATCTTATGATAAGGTAAAACAGGTTGGTCAGGGACCAAATACAATGCGGAAATATAAAAAACTAAAATTAGATACCCCATCGTCAAATACAAATCCACATTTGTTAGGTCTTGATGAACCAATTGTAATTAGCAATCCAAATCCTCCACCTCCTGATAAACAGCCTAGAATATTATTTTCTGGTATAAGTCCAAAGAAACATGCAAAGGTAATTAGAAAGCTACAAAATATCAGCAATAATTTTCATTAACCTTGTAATTACATTTGTATACATTGGTCGTATATCTTATACACAGCGTATCCGAGAATTAGGTGGAGCACTTGCTGCAAATTGGAAAGATGCTACGCATTTGGTCATGAATGCCCCAATGCGAACAGTAAAACTACTTTGCTGTCTATCTCATTGTAAATATGTTGTGAGTTTGCAGTGGCTACATGAATGTTCAATAAAAAATACTTTTGTTGATGAAAACCCGTATACACTCAGTGATCCTGAGTTCGAAAAAAATTTTAATTGTAATATTGAAAAAGCTTTAGCTAGTCCAAACCGAGGAAATATACTTAAGGTATGTTCTTAAACTATAAATTCCTTTACGTGTTCATAATTAAATGATTTATGATAAATATTGTTTTTAAAACTATTTTTGTGTTACAGGGAAAACTATTTTATGTGACGCCAAGTGTAATACCTTCTCCTTCAGCTATGGCGGAAATAATTGAAAGTGCTGGTGGTACGATGGAGAAAACGAGGAGATCACTGGCTCAAATCCAAGACTTGAATAATGGAAAGTTAGATTATATAATAATTACTGTAGAAAATGATTTGCATCTTCTTGCTGATGTTCTTCGAGCAGAAATCAGTAAGTGTTTTAGTTACTTGTATTGTAAAAGATAAACATAGTAAAAGGACAGACCTGTGCAATTTGAGTCAACTGAGTACCTTAAGATTTGTATGGTTAATATATTTATATATACATTATGTATATATAAATATACCTACCAACCCTATGAGATTTATAGAGTACTGAGCTTAGGATTTGTCACATTCTCTCATATGACTCTGTGTTTCTATACCTGTCTTTGTCTGCAAAGTAGTTTAACTTAGCTCTTCATATTTAATACCTTTAAGGTCAACAGTGGCTATGTCAGTAGAGCGGCGGATTTGTGATCCACTGGTCCCGGGTTCGAATCCCAGGCTCTGCCATTCGATGCTTGCTTTATTTATAAACACATCGTGGATCCTTGTATGACTTAGTGAACTGTTCAATGATGATAATATACCCTTATTGAATAAAATAGTATTAATTCTATGATGATTATAAGCACAATTCTTACTCATCTAGTTTAAGTCTGAGAACAGTTTTTATTTTTTATTTTATTTCTTTTAATGTTACTATATAATATATAATTATTTAAATTCGATTATATGTTTTTCAGGTGTATTCAGTGCAGAAATCGTTTTAGGAGCCATTGCAAAGCAAAGCTTCCAACCTGACTCGCCTCAATCTTCGTAGAGTATATAAATATATATATATATATAAATACCATAAATTTTATATCCAGTCATTTTATCAAAGCTATATCGGAGTGAACTTGTGAATAATAACGCAGAGAAATTAATTTCGATACACTTTTCCGACGGGACAATAAACAATCTAGTTTGTGGTTATACGCCATCTTTATTTAACATGTACGTGTAGTGTGATTTATACTAGCATGGAGAATCAATGTTTGGACGTGCATATAAATCCAAAATAATGTTAGTTTTTTACAGCTACAAAATATTTACATTGGATAAAATCAAACATTTTGATAACTCAAGTTATAGTTTTAAACTAATACTTTCTTTATATTTGTACGTACAAATACTTATGTATGCGAAATTAAATTTATAAATTTTATTTCACGCTTTGACTACAAATTACTATCTAATTTAAATTAAATTGTTTTCGTGGAAAAATATCTTTATTTTTGTTATATTCAAAAATAAAACTTATATTTAGAATAATAATGAAGTTCTTTTTAATACATATTCAATAATAATTTATTCTTGTATTATATCAAATTATGAATTATATTATTGCTTCTATTTTTTTTGATTCTGGTTAACTAGTAATTTAAATTATTTTTGTTATAACAACTAATTACACAAATATTATACAGGCTAATAAACAAGCGTTTCTATTTTTGTCAACAGACTTTCGTTAACATTTTTATTTAAAGCATTTATATAATAATGTCTTATATTAATAGCAATTAAAATTTTTCTGTTTAAAAATATTCAATACAATACTGTAAAATCTTATGATTCAATTTATAATTATAAAATTATATCCGCCTTGTATGTACACAATAACAACTTTAGAAATAACTTTGATTAAAATTAATTTCATATTAATAAATAACATATAATACGGTGTAAAATAACCTTATTTCAGGTAGTAACCACATGCATAAAATATCTACGACTTTCATTACGACATGATTTCTCGTCGTATCCATGGTAAATATTTTGCAATATCGACATTAACGAAATATTCGTGGCGATCAAAAGCGTTTATTTTTACATCTAATATTGATGAGGAAACAATCCCTCTTAAATGATAACGACCATAAGAAACGTGAAGCATTACGAGTCCACTACCACTGTCACCACTGCAAGGACCACTTCCATCCCTTCTTCCTGCGCAAAAAGTTCGATTAGATGTAATTTCAATGAATTTCACGTTGCTTCGTAGACAGTCTTCCTATAATGAAATTATTATATAAATTATATTGAACTAAGTGTAATATGGTTAAAATACCCTCTACGTAAGATAACTAGTCTTAAGGAAATGCGGTACACAATTACAGATTTCTGCATCGTACTCTTCGTTTCGAATAGTCAATTTTCAATTTCTTAAGGTGACTTGTATTAATTAAAGCAAAAACTGAAATTCCTCTTTAAATTTTAGCGATTAAGAAGTGAATAATTGGTACTTATAAAATAATTATTTTGAATTGAATTATCAATCAGGCGAAGTTGTTAAAGATGTCATATAAATATTGACTTAAAAAATTTATATAATATGTAATATATATGGTTGAATCTTCAGAACGGCGTACATTTAAAGCAATTTGTGTAAATACCCTGGGATTTTCAAATGAATAATTTTATTAGAGGAATAAAAATTAAATGTTTATTCCTCCAAAAAAATTATTCATTTGAAAATCCCATGGCGTTTACAAAATATAAAATATGTAAGATGTTCACGTAAACGAAGGGTGCCGATATTCTGGGTTTACGATTACACAAAGTGTTTTTTTAACTAGAGCGATTTGAGTAAAAATCAACCATTAGGTTGATAGAGATAGGGCTAACGAAGATTAAGCATTTTTCAATATATAATTTACCTGCGATACAATCGGTATTTTCCAAATATGAGGTTCAGATGAATAAATATTACTTTTCCCGTCACTTTCCCATCCAACAACATAACCAGATTTACCAACAACGCTATCCAAATCAACTTTTCCCATCCAAAGACAAATCGGACGAATTACTGGGGTATACTCAATGAGTTCCGTGAGTTTGATAAGCGCCAAATCGGAATCAGAGCTTCTGGCATTTCTATAATCTGGGTGGAACTTGTATAGAGCTACACCTACGTTTACAGATCCAGGTTCTTTCCAAGCATTTAAATTTGATCTTCCAAGTGATATAAGTAGCATCTGCGATGGTATTTTATCGCCATCCATTATTAAGCAGTGAGCCACTGAAAAAATAACTATTGTAGAATAAATTTCTTAATATTTAAATTGCATTGATCAAATAATTATTAACTTTAAGAGATAATTATTCTGAAATAATCATTCTACTTGAAATATTCGTTTTTTTAACTATTATAAACTTTATTCAATGAAAAGTTTGGAATTTCAAATTGAGGATCTATTTCGCGAACGCGTTTTTTCTTTAAACTTTTTCAGTTAGTAGAAATTGCACAAGGGTGAAAGACGAGTGTCCATGGCCATATACCTGTCTATAATTAAATTACAAAGGGTCGCATGAAACTTGCACTATCATTTAGATTATGATAAAAGACGTTTAATTTAAAAACAAATCCACTCCCTTACTTAACAAAATATATTAAATAAGCCATATACAAGTAGAAACAGACGAGTATAAATATATATAATAGTATAGAATGATACTAATTTTCAATCAAATTTTTATCCACTCTGTATATAATAATCTTCTTTTTTTATTTGGTATATATCTGCAGATTTTAGATTAAAATAAGTAATTTTAGGCTGAAATGAGCCATTTTTATTGATGCCGAACCTCTGCCATTGATATTTCGTCACAAAAAACGATAGCGAAGTCTTCTGAAAATGCACGAAAATTTACATTTTGTTAATGTTCTCGGTCAATTTTGGAATACATTTCATATAAGACCACGAAGCGATATATCTATATATCGATATTCAGTTGTTATCGATCCATGAAGCATTTGTGAAAAATATAGAAAAATCTTATGAAAATGCGCATAAAACGTCATTTTTGCCTCAACTGTTCGTTCCGATATTATTTTTTTATAACGGCATGCGCAAAGTAGTATTTCGTCAAATAGTACTATTTCGACACGGGTTGGAAAGTTGTTTTTTTAGAGCGAGTTTTTTTTTGTTTTTTACGAAGTTTTTCGCCCGAAAGAAGCGAAACCAGTGACGAACAATATTTTATACAATGAGAGCCTAAAAATCATGTCAAAATTGCGATTTTTAGGCTAGAGTGGTATAAGATAGGCTATGCGTGTGCAATGTTGATTCTCGCGCTCGTCTCAACCGTCCTCGCTTCACTCCCTTAGCTCACCTTCTTTGGAAACTTGTAGCGTCATGAACTAAGTATCCCTATGCTGAAATATAGATAAATGACAGAGATTTTACACCAAACAAAATGGTTCATTTTAGTTTAAAATTATTTATTTTAAACCAAAATCTACAGTAATAAGCAAATGAAAAGAAATTGCACGCATGAAAAGAGATTACATGATCTGACGATATCTACAATTTTTTATCTATAAAAAAAATGATTTTAATTTTATTATGCGGAATTTAGAAATTATTGATTGTAACAACTTTTCAGAGGATGCACTGTGCAAATATTTATTTTAAAACATTTAATTGAAATTATATCCTTTAAAACTTATGTAGAATATTTGTGCACTACGTTTTTGTGCTTTTCAAATTCTATTTTCCACAATGCTCTGTCAATTTGGGTTATAGTTATTTAATTCAGTTTATATGAATATTTTAACTAAATCGATCTACTGAGCTTCAATTGCAATTCACAGAACAAATCGAATAAACCGCATATAGTAAAGAATATTGTTTTCACTGTATGATTTTTAAAAATATGTGGGTTCATATTTTCGGTGGCTAAATGAAATTTTGAAAATACGAGTTTTTAATTTACTTTTCGAAGCACTATGTGAGAAGTTCGATCTTCTCACTCGAGGAAAGTGTGTGAGAAGTAGCCAGTTATCCCACTCCTCGAAAAGCGTGTGAGAAATAATTACTTCTCACACACTTTTCCAAGAGTGGATTAATCAACTGCTCAAACACTTTTCTCGAACGAGGCGTCAAACTTTTCGCAACTCGTTTAAAAAAATAGTATGCGCAACTCGGGCTAGCAGGTGATTTCCAACGTGTGAAGTTTGGCGCCCGAACGAAGCGAGTATGCACCAAGTGCGAAATTGCCTGCTTCTCGCACTCGTTGCACAATGTACTATTTCGTGCGATGTTTCAGTGACGCGGATAATTTTAGAAACGTTGTTACAGTATAAATTAGCATAATAAAGTGGTAACCTGTCAAAACGTGCTGTCTGGTTATAAGATTTCCAGTGCATTGAAATTCCAACTGAAGTCCTACGAAAAAAATCGCAGCAAGCCAAGGCCACATAATAGGGGACATAAACTCTCCACTAGCTATTAATGGATTTGGCAATCCATTCGTTAGGCCACAGGAAAGATTTATCAGTTTGTGTGCGTACGGATGTATAGTTTCAGCATCAGCCTGTGTCGTTGCAATCGTTGTTGATGATGTCGTTGTTGCTGTCGTGGATGTCGTCATTATTTTCGTAGTTGTTTCTTCATTTTTAACGGGTGTCACAGTCGTATGCCTGTCTACAGGAAGATCTAGAGTTGGTAATGTCGTAGTTGATGTTGTTTGATTGGAGAATATATTTAGCAGTTGCTCTGTCATAGGAATGATGACTCTTGGTGGATACAAGGTGTGCTCCAGTATAATGTTAGTCACAATCATCCCCGCAGCTGTATCAAAAAAACCTTTTAGCGTTATTTATATATAGATAAAAAAATAAATTTACTTTTAAAGGGATATGTCAAAGTTAATATATTTATATCGTTAATTTTCTTAGTCCAAGTAGTCCATGCATAGTTTTATTTTACTATCATTAATTCAAAGTATAAAAAATAACTTTTGCACTCTGTTAATATACAAAAGATAATATATATATTTATTATTGTAATTGATAACTTTACGTGGTTGTCCTGAGCAAAATTCTGCATTATTAAGAGTAATACTAGTGACCAGTGGAATCGGATTTCGAACGGGAAAATAGATACGATAGTACAGAGACAGACCTTGAAGAAGTGATCGAATCGATTCTTCTCTTGATTTGGCCAATTCTAGTCGTCCTACGTACTTCTAAAATCAAACCTTTGCATTAATCGTGATGGATGAAACAATGTTATAGGCATTGATTTAGATGTGCATAAATTATTTTGATGAATTTCCCTAGATGTCAATGAAGTGCTGTTACTTATTTTTAGTGAAAAACAAGACCATATCTCATATCAGTTTTTGAATAGGTACTAATTTAATATATATTATTTATATATATATATCCTGTATATAAA